>CAWUFW010026371.1:0-34292 GCA_963921515.1 Calotriton arnoldi
CAGAGGCATTCTGGATGGTTAGGCAAGAAAATACCTAGGGGCCGATTCCGATCTCGGTCGGAGGCGCACCCAATACTATTCGGTCGGGAAAAAAGCCATGCGAAAGCCAGTTTCCCGACCGATCCGTACAGCACACCGAACGAGCAAGTACGATGCGCACAACAGCAAAAATTCCGGCCGAGCCGTACTCACCCAAACCAGGTCCTGTTCTCCGACCGAGGCGAATCCGGAAACGCCGAATCGAGTCGCACGGAAGGGAAAATGCAGCCCGTCCGGCCGGACAAGTACGATGCGCTTTCCGTACGCGCCGAACCCGTCGCTACGCACGGCACGTCAAAGCATCCGGAGAGGCGCACATAAGCTCCGAATCGCGCCACAACACGATCCACGGCTACGAGACGAACACAGCACCGACGAGGACGACGCGAAGCGACGAGGACGAGCGAAGCGACGAGGACGAAGCCAAGCGACGAGGACGACGCGAAGCAACGAGAAGGACGAACGACACGAACCAACCATGAATCCCTTCGTCCCGATCATACCAATATTCTACATCTACTACCGGAACAGGCACGGACGCGTACGGCGCAGAAGGTAAGTCAGACACCAACCACAAAACACATACAACACGTACACGACACATCACACACATACACTGGGAATCTGAATATACTTACACCAGCAACAGCAGCACCATAGGGGCGGGATGCCCATCACCAATGCCACATATGCACACAGGGGCCTGAATGCGCGCCACCACCCCAACCCAGGGGGGCTGGATGCCTACCACTACTACCACCCTTAGCCAGGGGGCAGGATGCCTACCACTACTACCACCCTCACCCACGGGGGGCAGGATGCCTACCACTACTACCACCCTTAGCCAGGGGGCAGGATGCCCACCACTAGTACCACCCTCACCCAGGGGGGCAGGATGCCCACCACTACTACCACCCTTAGCCAGGGGGCAGGAAGCCTACCACTACTACCACCCTTAGCCAGGGGGCAGGATGCCTACCACTACTACCACCCTTAGCCAGGGTGGCAGGATGCCTACCACTACTACCACCCTTAGCCAGGGGGCAGGATGCCTACCACTACTACCACCCTTAGCCAGGGGGCAGGATGCCCACCACTACTACCACCCTCACCCAGGGGGGCAGGATGCCCACCACTACTACCACCCTCACCCACGGGGGGCAGGATGCCTACCACTACTACCACCCTTAGCCAGGGGGCAGGATGCCCACCACTACTACCACCCTCACCCAGGGGGGCAGGATGCCCACCACTACTACCACCCTCACCCACGGGGGCAGGATGCCTACCACTACTACCACCCTTAGCCAGGGGGCAGGATGCCCACCACTACTACCACCCTCACCCAGGGGGCAGGATGCCCACCACTACTACCACCCTTAGCCAGGGGGCAGGATGCCTACCACTACTACCACCCTCACCCAGGGGGGCAGGATGCCCACCACTACTACCACCCTCACCCACGGGGGGCAGGATGCCTACCACTACTACCACCCTCACCCAGGGGGGCAGGATGCCCACCACTACTACCACCCTTAGCCAGGGGGCAGGATGCCTACCACTACTACCACCCTCACCCACGGGGGCAGGATGCCTACCACTACTACCACCCTCACCCAGGGGGGCAGGATGCCCACCACTACTACCACCCTTAGCCAGGGGGCAGGATGCCTACCACTACTACCACCCTCACCCACGGGGGGCAGGATGCCTACCACTACTACCACCCTCACCCAGGGGGCAGGATGCCCACCACTACTACCACCCTTAGCCAGGGGGCAGGATGCCTACCACTACTACCACCCTCACCCACGGGGGGCAGGATGCCTACCACTACTACCACCCTCACCCAGGGGGGCAGGATGCCCACCACTACTACCACCCTTAGCCAGGGGGCAGGATGCCCACCACTACTACCACCCTCACCCAGGGGGGCAGGATGCCCACCACTACTACCACCCTTAGCCAGGGGGCTGGATGCCTACCACTACTACCACCCTTAGCCAGGGGGCAGGATGCCTACCACTACTACCACCCTCACCCAGGGGGGCAGGATGCCCACCACTACTACCACCCTCACCCACGGGGGGCAGGATGCCTACCACTACTACCACCCTTAGCCAGGGGGCAGGATGCCCACCACTACTACCACCCTCACCCAGGGGGGCAGGATGCCCACCACTACTACCACCCTTAGCCAGGGGGCAGGATGCCTACCACTACTACCACCCTTAGCCAGGGGGCAGGATGCCTACCACTACTACCACCCTCACCCACGGGGGCAGGATGCCTACCACTACTACCACCCTCACCCAGGGGGGCAGGATGCCCACCACTACTACCACCCTTAGCCAGGGGGCAGGATGCCTACCACTACTACCACCCTCACCCACGGGGGCAGGATGCCTACCACTACTACCACCCTCACCCAGGGGGCAGGATGCCCACCACTACTACCACCCTTAGCCAGGGGGCAGGATGCCTACCACTACTACCACCCTCACCCACGGGGGGCAGGATGCCTACCACTACTACCACCCTCACCCAGGGGGGCAGGATGCCCACCACTACTACCACCCTTAGCCAGGGGGCAGGATGCCTACCACTACTACCACCCTCACCCACGGGGGGCAGGATGCCTACCACTACTACCACCCTCACCCAGGGGGGCAGGATGCCCACCACTACTACCACCCTTAGCCAGGGGGCAGGATGCCTACCACTACTACCACCCTCACCCACGGGGGCAGGATGCCTACCACTACTACCACCCTCACCCAGGGGGGCAGGATGCCCACCACTACTACCACCCTTAGCCAGGGGGCAGGATGCCCACCACTACTACCACCCTCACCCAGGGGGCAGGATGCCCACCACTACTACCACCCTTAGCCAGGGGGCTGGATGCCTACCACTACTACCACCCTTAGCCAGGGGGCAGGATGCCTACCACTACTACCACCCTCACCCACGGGGGGCAGGATGCCTACCACTACTACCACCCTTAGCCAGGGGGTCAGGATGCCTACCACTACTACCACCCTCACCCACGGGGGCAGGATGCCTACCACTACTACCACCCTTAGCCAGGGTGGCAGGATGCCTACCACTACTACCACCCTTAGCCAGGGGGCAGGATGCCTACCACTACTACCACCCTCACCCACGGGGGGCAGGATGCCTACCACTACTACCACCCTTAGCCAGGGGGCAGGATGCCTACCACTACTACCACCCTCACCCACGGGGGGCAGGATGCCTACCACTACTACCACCCTTAGCCAGGGTGGCAGGGTGCCTACCACTACTACCACCCTTAGCCAGGGGGCAGGATGCCTACCACTACTACCACCCTCACCCACGGGGGCAGGATGCCTACCACTACTACCACCCTCACCCAGGGGGCAGGATGCCCACCACTACTACCACCCTTAGCCAGGGGGCAGGATGCCCACCACTACTACCACCCTCACCCAGGGGGCAGGATGCCTACCACTACTACCACCCTCACCCAGGGGGGCAGGATGCCCACCACTACTACCACCCTTAGCCAGGGGGCAGGATGCCCACCACTACTACCACCCTCACCCAGGGGGCAGGATGCCCACCACTACTACCACCCTCACCCAGGGGGGCAGGATGCCCACCACTACTACCACCCTTAGGCAGGGGGCTGGATGCCTACCACTACTACCACCCTTAGCCAGGGGGCAGGATGCCTACCACTACTACCACCCTCACCCAGGGGGCAGGATGCCCACCACTACTACCACCCTTAGCCAGGGGGCAGGAAGCCTACCACTACTACCACCCTTAGCCAGGGGGCTGGATGCCTACCACTACTACCACCCCCACTCATAGGATGGACAATGCATGACACAACAAGCACACCACAACCTAGGGAATGCAAGATTAAGACATCCCCCCACCACCATGACAAGCGTGTGAGCAGGCTGTGTCAAATGCCTACAACACCGAACATGACTTTGAACATACAATGTGACCCCCTAGCACATATGCCACACATATATGTGTGTGGCACCCACAATGCAAGCAGCCCATGACCATTGTGGCAATGGGGCCTAAACCCCCATCATCACAGTGACCAAAAGGCAAGTGTGGGGTCCATAGCTGAAGCACATTTTGACCATTGTGGCAATGGGGTCTAAACCCCCATCATCACAGTGACCAAAAGGCAAGTGTGGGGTCCATAGCTGAAGCACATTTTGACCATTGTGGCAATGGGGTCTAAACCCCCATCATCACAGTGACCAAAAGGCAAGTGTGGGGTCCATAGCTGAAGCACATTTTGACCATTGTGGCAATGGGGTCTAAACCCCCATCATCACAGTGACCAAAAGGCAAGTGTGGGGTCCATAGCTGAAGCACATTTTGACCATTGTGGCAATGGGGTCTAAACCCCCATCATCACAGTGACCAAAAGGTAAGTGTGGGGTCCATAGCTGAAGCACATTTTGACCATTGTGGCAATGGGGTCTACACCCTCATCATCACAGTGACCAAAAGGTAATTGTTGACAAAGAAAGAGCTGCAACTGCCAAACTGCATGGATCATTCCTGGTCACAGAACCAAAAACTCATCTGTGGCAAAGTAGTGTATGTGTCCCATTGCAACATAAATTGGGGGAGCCAAATACTGCAGTGCAAATGAAACATTCCTTTGGCCATGTGCAGACAAACAACACCCATGGGGGCTGAGACCGTCAACAGTCATCAATGACACAATGACAGAAGTGACCATCAGAATGCAGAACCACATATTTGCACCAATGGGCACACAAATGCAGATACCCTGTGGAGACAGCAGATGTGAGGTGAACAGATACCATACCATGGCAGCAATGGGACACACAAACCATGATCACTGTGCTGACCGATGACCTAGGAGTCCCAGGGACAGCAGGGGAAACACACCAAACAACATACAGCCAATGGCACACCCAAGATATGCCAATGCAGTGGTGCAGATGCACAAACACAAACAGGCAGACCAACACTGTCATCATACACAGCAGGTGAGGGGTGGGGGTGCCAGTGTCCCCAGGCAACAACACAACACATGAGGAGAGCTGAATACCAATCATACAGATGTGCATACACTGCCACACTAAGGTAACTCATGGATCCAAATCCCCTATGTGGGCAAGCAGGCATTGACAGGTGAGAGGGAGCACAAAACACACATGTCACACAGGCACGTAGGAACAACAACTGACACAGCAAGTCACAGACACACCACAGCACCACCCCCAGGGCCCCCACAATGTGGTGACCCTGGGCTGAATAAAAATACCACTGTGATGACAAAGGTAAATGTCGTTCACACTGTGAACCACAGTCAGGTGTCCTGAGCAACTAACTACCATCACACCTACACAAGCACAAATCAATCAGCATGGCCAGTAAGCCAAGGCCAACATGGAGGCAGGGGACTAGCCGGGCAACAACTCTCATCTGCACACACTCAAGACCACACCCCTCGACCTCCAACAATGTGCAGCAGTGAAGTACACATGCACTGGTGACATTGCACATGCACCCATGACTATTCCAGGGTGGTGGGTGGGAACCAAGGTGTAGAAACACATCACACATGGACACTCAACAAGACTCCTGAATGTCTGACACACTGCACACTACGCTGTACATGGACATGACGGCAATACCACACCGACCAATGGGATCCCAGCCACAGTCACACACCAATGAAGAAGCCAAGGTCACCCACAAAGAACACACATAGACAACAACCAACATTGCAGCCCGGACCCTAAGGAGTGCCAGCAGTCACACACACAACGTGTCACAATCACTGAAAGATAACACAAACTGGAAATCACATGACAGGGGCAAACAACAAGTGCCAAAGGGAAACCTGACTGTGACCCATCTGCGTCAGCACACAAACTCTGCCCTGACAGCAAACACACCTACGGGTGACACCCTGATGACCAGTAATGTGCCATGCACCCACATCACAGAGAACACAGGGAGAAGACTTTGGGGGAACATAGCTCAAGTCAGCAAGCATCACAAACAGGTACAACACTAGGGATCACAGCATGCGCAGATGAATGAAAGTGAACACACAGACATGCACATACAACACACACCTTGGGCGCAGGCAATGTCACACGTGTACACACTGCCATGAGGGGACTCCACTCCTGTGTGAGGAAAGCTGTGCCATATGTTGCCTCAGTAGGGCCCCATCATGTCAGCTGAGCACTTGGTCACACAATCAACAATTAGCACCAAATGAGGGCTCCCATCACATCAGCCTGGTCATGGATGTGCCAACGGAATCATCAGCACAGATCCAACACACTTGTATAGCAATGTTGCACTGACTACACGGATGAGTCCCTCCCCATTGATGCCCAAACCTGCATGTCCACTGGAGATGGCAACACGGTCAGGGAAGTAGACAAATGCAACGATGGCAGGCACAACAGATGTGCAGGGGTGGAAGCCACAGATATGAAATTGCCAATGTAAGTAGGAAACCCATTGCCAAATACTGAACACATGACACCCTCAGATGCTGCTATTGATGACATGGATACACCACATGATAGGACACATTCCCCCTGGACCACATGGGTTCCTGCACAGTAACACTTCATAATCATGAGACCAGATATCACCATCACTGCAGCAAGGGCATGGTTAGCTGCACCAACAACATGTACATCTGAAGCATGAGCACTAGAGAAAAGAAAGTTGCTTTATTCAGCATATGTGTTGTTTGATAACGACGTCCAGAAGAAATTAGAGCAAAGGCCAATGGCCAGTCCATTGTCAAAGTTCAAACAGGGTGACACTGGCAGATGTCACCCTACGCATGCCTGCACAATACCAGGGACAATCCACTAGGAGGGGCAACCGGGGGGCAGGCCAGGCACCGCAGGGACAGGATCAGGGCTCACCAGGGGGAGTCAGGGAAGGGGTGGTGGGTGCTGGAGAGCCACTGACAACTGCAGTGGAGGTGTCTGACATGGTGTGTGCCGGCACAACTGGGGGCATGACACAGATGTCGTGGGTGCCGGCACAACTGCAGTGGACCCTGCAGATGGGGTGGACAGGTCCGCCACTGCAGTGCCCAAGTCAGACAGGGCGGTAGTGGACTCCACTGCAGTGCCTACCTCCAGGGGAGGAGAATGGGGAACAGGCAAGGTGGGTTGGACAGAGGGGGAGGACACCCTCACCACATCAGTGGCACAGACAAGCGCAGCGGGGGTGTGGTGCTGGGAGAGCAAGTGGCAGGGGAGAAGGCCGGAGCATCTTGGGGATGGTATATCTGTGGGTGGGGGAACCTGGGGCAGGGTGTGGTGGGGGCACCTGTGCAGTGGGGGCCTGAGGGATGGAGGACGGAGACCTTGTGCCTGAGCTGCAGGGCGGTGGCGGGGTCTTGCTCTTAGCACTCCGGGGGACTTGCGGGTGGGGGCCTCAGTCCGTCTGCGCCTGGGGAGGGTGTCCGGGGCGAGGGGCACTCTGCTCCGTGTGGGTGGGCTTCCTCTTCCCCCGGGATGCTGGAGCAGCTTCATCGGTGGGGAAGAGGCCGAGGTCACAGAGGAAGAGCTGCTGTGACTTTGGGGTTGCAGGTGAGGCAAGGGAGGGTGCTTTGGAGGGAGAGGGAACTGAGGACTGCGCAGTGCATGTGGATGCGTGTGTGTGTTCCAGGGCCCCATCCCCTGTGAGTCTGGCTTCAGTCCCCTGAATGTGCGTGCGTGTGCGTTTTGTCATTGGCGTGTGTGTCAGTGTGCTGGATGTGTGTGTGCTGGTGTGTGCCTGTGCCAGTGTGTGTGTGCCTGGGATGGGTAAGGTGCTGGGGAGTGTGGATGGAGCAGAGGCAGGAGGGGTGAGGGACCGTTTGAGGAGGGACACTGCTGCCGTCAGGGAGGAGTCCATGGACCTATTGCCCCTCTGTAGGTCAGACATGCCCGATGAGATGCCCTCCATGAACGACACCAGCTGAGTCAACAGCGCGGTGTGCGCATGGAGGACACTCAGCATGGCTGTCTGCCCTACATGGAGCTGGCGAAGGAGGTACACAGACTCCTCACTCAGGGCAGCAGGGGACACAGGGGCAGGGGTGCGGTGCCTGGCCCAAAGGAGACACGCTCCCGGACATGGGAGCCTCCACGGACCTGGGGAATGGGAGCCGATGGGAGGGCGGTGGTGGTGCTGGTGGTGGCGGGGACAGCAACACTAGCTGGGGTGTGGTGGCTGCTGACACCCGCCTCCACAAGGGAGTCATCCTCCGAGTTGCTCTGGTCCTCAGCTGAGGTGGATGCTGCTGAGGACTCCTCGGTGTGGCTCCCCTCGCCCTCCGTGCCACTGGGTCCCTCCGACCACTCCTCGGCTGCTGACCCAGTCTGGCTCTCCGGCTCCTCCTGGTCCGTGGAGCTGTCCCCTTCCGTGGCCGTGGATGTATCTGCAAACAATGGGGAAACAGACAGACATCAGTCACCTGCACATAACGCACACACCACTGTGAGCACAGCACATCACAGAGCAAGCCCTGGCATCATTAGTTGTACATTGCTAAAAGTGCACTAATTGAACAGGAGAAGTCAATTGTCAGTCTGATGCCAAGCATGGCACTCACATCCCACATGGCCTTGCACCCATCTGTCTGGTGTCTGTTGGATTGCAACACCCCAGTGTTGACACATGCACCAAGTACACAGTAGTTGGACAGTGCAGAGGACACGGTGTGGACACATCACAGCTCTTGCCACTGAGTCAGTACAGGTTTACGGATGTAAGGGATGCCAGAGTCAAATAGGAAATGCATGTGATGCATACCAGCGACAGACACCATGATGCACCCATGTCCTGATAGCCAGCGCCACTATGGTGTGCATGTAGCACATGTCACTCCCCTGCAGGATCACCAATCAGTAGACACATGCCATGGCGGAGGCATGACTGCAAAGTCATACATCACTGTCTCAGTGATGTATGACTTTGCAGCCAGACAACAACACTCTGCACTGTGTCACAATAGTAGGTCATGGGGAATGCAAGTCCTGGAGCTGCACAAGTGCACATGTACATCCCCCCACAACACATCCTCTTAACCCTCATCTGTCCAGGTCATACCTATTGGACATATGGGAGACCTGTGACACTACCCTCTGAACCTGAGCCCCTCACACTCTGCTGTGCATGGGGAACAGCTGCCTGAACTTCACATTTACATGCCCCAGTCTGCATGGGCAGCTGATCAGACACCTATGTGTCACACAAGTATCGTCTCCTATGGTCACATCTCCAGTGGCATGCTGAGCCCCTACCAAGAAACTCCACAGCAGTCCTGGCGACTAATCCAGAGCACACTGACACAGAGGCAGACACCTGAGGGGTCAAATCACTGTGCACAATGTGTCCTCTGATACACGGGAGTGGGAGTACAGAGTGTATTGTATGGCCTGGAGTAGGCATGACTGTCCAGCCCCACATGAATGAGGGATGAGCCCTGGACTGTAGGCAGCTGGCTAAGTATGTGTGACACACGTCATATACATACTCCTGGGGCCCAAACATTGTTCCCACCCGCAGCATGGGTGTGTGCCAGGTACCCCAGCCACATGTGGTGGATCAGCTCAGCAATTGGACCACAGATCAAAGTAACACGCTGAATACATGTCAGAATACAGGCATTGTGTAAGCAATGGACCCACCCATGATGCCCACCACAGAGTCAGGGAAACAGATGCTGTCTCCCACCTTGAGTCAAGCAAACTGCAAGGACACAGTCCTAAGTGACAGAATTCCCTGCATGTAAGGGCCACACCTGGGTATCAGATGAGGAGTGGGCAGTGCACAATAGAGGGACATGGCTCCTGGACAACATGACTGCTGTACTGTGGCAGTTCAACCTGGCCCGAGGAGGGCACATAGCATGTTAGACAGAGTACACAGTGCAGTCTTTGACTCACCCCCTCCTTGCTGCTCTCTGGCCTTCAGCTGCCCATCCAGGTCTGGAAAGACCACCGCC
This sequence comes from Calotriton arnoldi, assembly GCA_963921515.1. NCBI lineage: Eukaryota > Metazoa > Chordata > Amphibia > Caudata > Salamandridae > Calotriton > Calotriton arnoldi. The sequence goes on from CAWUFW010026371.1 coordinate 10,067, forward strand.
AGGATCCTGAGCATGTGGGGGTCAGGGTCCGTGTTCCGCCCCTCCTGCGAGGAGGCGACAGCTTCAGCTGGACCCGTGCAATCCTCCGGGTCCAGCCCCGAAGGTCCTGCCACCTCTTTTGGCAGTTGCGGATCCGGCGCTTGTAGACCCCCACGGACCGGACAGCCCGGACGATGTCCTTCCAGATCTCATGCTTCCGATGGGCAGAAGCCTGTCAGGATGACAAAGTGATAAGGCCATTACTACACATGCAACATATCCGTGCATGACACAGTTGCATATACATGTCGCAATCACAGGGGCACATGGTGTACCCAGGCAGTGCACGGCTGCCCATGGACAGTTTTCCAGAAGTCACTACATGGTATCATTGCATGGGGAGTAAAACCCTGTTCAGAAGCACTGTCACTGCACCATACCTGTCCAGTGCAAGTCACTACACACTATGGGGGTGACAACTACTCAGTGAGCCTGCTAGCCAGTGGTGTGCTGACTCTCAGCCTTGCTAGTCAGACAAAATGCACATTCAGAAAGGCAGTGCACAGAACACTCACCTGCTCCCCTGGTGTCCCATACAGCTTGCTGTACTGTGGAAGTAGGCTGTCCAGCAGGGCCTGGTTCTCTTCAAGGCTGAAGGCTGGGGCTCTCTCCACAGTACGTGCCATTGCAGGGTCCAGAGGGGCAGAGACAGCAGCAGTGCAGTGGCAGATGTCGTCCTGGAGCATGTAGTGCAGGCAAGTGGGCTCTCAGGGGAACATGCAGCAATATATATGTGCTGGAGAGGCAGATACTGTCCCTTGTGTCCAAAGTGATAGGTCCAAGTCGTTTGCATCTTCTGAATCTGGCCAATCCATGGAATAGCAGCACCAAAACACGCCCACAGCATCCTTCAAAATTTCAACTTCATGACATACATGATTTTGCAACATTGTTGTGGGTGACCAACTGATTTTCCAGCAACCGACTCGTTCGAATATTCGAAACGCGTCCGTTGCCAGGCAAGCCCATTGTCAATGGGTGCGCACCGATCGGTCCATTGAGGTACAACGCGCACAGGGGTACAACGCGTACCCGCACACATTGAAAGCAATGGGCCGGCCGGAGGCACCGATCGGTCCATTGCTGTTCAACGCGCACAGGGTACAACGCGTACCCGCACACATTGAATGCAATGGGCCGGCCGGAGGCACCGATCGGTCCATTGCAGTACAACGCGCACAGGGGTACAACGCGTACCCGCACACATTGAAAGCAATGGGCCGGCCGGAGGCACCGATCGGTCCATTGCTGTTCAACGCGCACAGGGGTACAACGCGTACCCGCACACATTGAATGCAATGGGCCGGCCGGAGGCACCGATCGGTCCATTGCTGTTCAACGCGCACAGGGGTACAACGCGTGCACCGCACACATTGAATGCAATGGGCCGGCCGGAGGCACCGATCGGTCCATTGCTGTTCAACGCGCACAGGGGTACAACGCGTACCCGCACACATTGAATGCAATGGGCCGGCCGGAGGCACCGATCGGTCCATTGCTGTTCAACGCGCACAGAGGTACAACGCGTGCACCGCACACATTGAATGCAATGGGCCGGCCGGAGGCACCGATCGGTCCATTGCAGTACAACGCGCACAGGGGTACAACGCGTACCCGCACACATTGAATGCAATGGGCCGGCCGGAGGCACCGATCGGTCCATTGCAGTACAACGCGCACAGGGGTACAACGCGTACCCGCACACATTGAATGCAATGGGCCGGCCGGAGGCACCGATCGGTCCATTGCAGTACAACGCGCACAGGGGTACAACGCGTACCCGCACACATTGAAAGCAATGGGCCGGCCGGAGGCACCGATCGGTCCATTACTTTCAACGCGCACAGGGGTACAACGCGTACCCGCACACATTGAATGCAATGGGCCGGCCGGAGGCACCGATCGGTCCATTGCTGTTCAACGCGCACAGGGGTACAACGCGTACCCGCACACATTGAATGCAATGGGCCGGCCGGAGGCACCGATCGGTCCATTGCAGTACAACGCGCACAGGGGTACAACGCGTACCCGCACACATTGAAAGCAATGGGCCGGCCGGAGACACCGATCGGTCCATTGCTGTTCAACGCATCACTGTACATGTGACTGGCATATGTCAGCATGCCTGTCTCAGATGGACATATGCCAGCCACAGATAGCTCCCAGGGAGTGAGGGGCACACCTACATCACGACAGCCTGTCCAAACCTTATCATAAGGCATGTAAGGCTGCATTTCCTATTGTGTGTATGTTGGTGTACATGTTGTCCTGTGGGTGTCACCTGTGGGCAGCCACCCCCAGGCTGTGCACGTGTTAATGGGGACAGGATCCTGGGTGTTACGTGTACGTGACCACTGTGATGTGCAACTGTTCATATCTGTGCATGTGCCATGGTCACATTTCACAGTGGTGTTTGTGTATGTCATGTCACATACCCCGTGAGTCCCATGTGGGACGGTATGTTTGAGCCAGGGTGTCCCAGTGGCACAATAGTGATGGCCCTCCACAGTCTTTGTGCATGTAGTGTTTACAATGTCTCTGATTTCATGTGCACAATGGGAGACAGTCTCCACATCCACGTTGTGTGTGCATGGACTCTGATGTTGTGCGTGTGTGTCACAGACGTCCATGGCTCTCCTGCCATGGCAAGTGTGGCCACTACCTGTGGGGGTCATGTTTGTTTTGTTGTGGTGTACACATGATACTCCAGGTGATGCCAGTGTCCATGTGGCATTACAGGGTCCCTGGGAATGTGCCTGTCGTTGAGCTGTGGTGCCTGGGGCACATCTGTCCTCACATGTCACTGGGGGGTGACTGTGACACAGCATCATGATATCCAATGGGCCAACCTGGGACAAATTGATGCCACCTGTAGGACCGTGTTGACAGATGTTGGCCATGTATGTACCATACATGTCGTTCCGGTACTGCACACTTCATGTAGTTGTGCCTCATGATGATGTATGTTGGGATCTTGAGTGTGTTCAATGCCGCATATGTGGGGTGACTGACGATCTTGCTTACTTCTCCTCTGCACTGCAGGGCTCCTGCTGTCCATCGGCCATTCCCAGACCTGGCAACGATGGTGGAACGGGACAGCATCCGACGGTACCGCTTCACCAGGCAGCTGATTGAGGATTTGGCAGTGCAGTTGTCCCCACATTTGCAGCCTGGCCGGCCGTATCCTACAGCGCTGACCCCCAAGGTGAAGGTGATGGCAGCCCTAACACTTCTTTGCCACCGGTACCTTCCAACATACTGTGGCGTCTGCTGGTGGGATGTCACAGACCATGTTCAGCCGTGTGCTCCGCGATTTCTTGGCGGCAATGTTGCTCTTCCTGAACCGGTACATCTATTTCCCTAGACTGCGACGACTCACTGACGTGAAGAGTGACTTTTATGCCCTGGGGAGGATGCCGCATGTCATTGGCTCCATTGATGGGACACATGTGGCTTTGGTACCACCACAGGCCCAGGAGCAGGCCTACAGGAACCGCAAGCACTACCACTCGGTCAATGCACTGGTGGTGTGTCTTGCAGACATGACCATCACACACGTGTGTGCCCGTTTCCCTGGTTCAGCACACGATGCCTTTGTGATGAGGAGTAGTCGCATCCCCAGGTTGATGGCACAGATGCAGAACCAGCGTGCCTGGCTTGTCGGTGTGTACTGACTTTGTGCCATTGTGTGTGATCTGATCTGTAGTATTCCGCCCACTTTTCCAAGTCAGCTGATGTGCACTTGTCTGTCCGTAGGTGACTCGGGATACCCCAACATGCCGTGGTTGCTGACACCCCTCAGGAACCCTGTGACACCTGCCCAGATACGCTACAATGAGGCACATGGTCGGACCAGGAGAGTGATTGAGCGGACCTTTGGTCTCCTGAAGAGCCGCTTCCGCTGCCTGGACAAGACCGGAGGGTCCCTCCCATATGCCCCTGCGAAAGTGTGCAAGATTATCATCGTCTGCTGCATGCTCCACAACCTGGCAGTGCGGAAGGAGTTGCCTCTCATCCAGGATGACGATGACCAACATCCGCCACCTGTGGAGGATCCTGGCCTGGACCACGATGCCAGTGACGATGATGATGATGATGGTGATGGTGATGTCCGCACACAGCTCATCACCAACTTCTTTAGCTGAATGTGAGTATCCTGAGGTGTCATGTGAATGATGTGAGTTGGCATGATGTGTGGGTGGTGCTCTGGTGCTGTTGGAGTGTGTCCATGGGCTACTTGACAGGATGTGTGTTGCGATGTGTGGTGACAGGTGGGCTGTACTCCCCAACAGTGTTGACATGCTAACTTGGTTCTGGGTGGGTATCTTGTAACATGTATTGTGCATGAGTTTTGCTGTTCTGTCCTGTACTGCATTGCTTTTGACTGTGTGTCATTTCTGTCCTTCACAGGGTACTTTCAGATTCGTTTGGTCAACTGTGTCCACCGACGACGTGATTGCACATCCAGGCTGGTAGCTGTTGTGTCCCTACAGGTGATGTGCGCCACACCCATGGACTTCCTTCTGTCTACAGTTGTTGACTGTGTGCCCGCTACCAGGTGGGGTTACCTTGCATCTGTAGTGGTTACGGCATGTTGCTACTGTGTAATAAACCTGTGCTTCACTTAGTGATGTGCGTTGTCTGTGGTCACACATTTGACTGCCATTTGCTTACTGCACCTGTGGGCTACTTGACTACAACTGGGAATGGGTGTGGTGTCTGTGCATTGCACCGTCTTCCCTGGCAACATCAGTGTAGGCAATGAGTCAGATGGCCTAGGTGTGTATGTGTTGTGTAGCCCTGGTGGTGTGTCTCCCTCATATGTGTCACGTTGCCTGTACTCACATGCCTGTGTTGTCCTTGCTGTTGCAGTTCGCATACACAGTGTAATTTTGCTGTTCATCATCCCCATTACAGCACCCACGTTGGAATCACGACAGAGGCAAGTATGGTGTATTATTGTGTTTATTGTGATACATCTGTGATAATAGTGCATAGGATGGATTGTGCTGTACATGAATCTTGCAATCCCAAGTTCCTAGATGAATAGAAAGTCCAGGTAGACAGGATCCCCAGTATCGGGGCCACAGTTGTCTGACACATTGTTCCAACTTGTACTCCCCATGCAATGTGTGGGAGTAGTGTTGCCATCAACAGGGTGAACAGTCTGTGCACAAAGGCGAAAATCCAGAACAGGTTCAGGCTTCCTGGGAGTTGCGCTTGGCCATCAGCCTCTCACTTTCCCCTCCTCGGACGACCCCTCTTCTTGGGGGGGCCCTCAAGTGCAGGCTGCTGCGGTGCAGGGGACTCTCCGCCAGAGTCCTCCTCCCTCCCTGTGGCAGTTGCAGTTTGTTCGGTACCAGATGTTGTTGGCACACAGGGAGGTGTGGACTGGTTGCTGTTCATCTGGCGGAGGCATTGTAAAATGTCCCTGTGCACCGCCGTCATCTCATGTAGTACATCCCACTTGGACTCCACGCGGGACATGTGGGAGTCCACACGTGACATGTGTGACTCCACGTGGGACATGTGGGAGTCCAAGCGGGCATGATGGGCAGCCTGCTGCTGTTTGATGTCTCTGAGGAGCCCCACTACCTGGCTGAGCTCTCCGGTGCTGGACTGGTACGCATCAGCTATGCGTACCAGTTGTGGGTCTTCATGCACACCAGCAACGTCTGCAAGCAGCGACCTCTGTCTCCCACCCCTCCCACCACCCCTGCTGACATGTGCAGTGTGTGCAGTTGCACGCACAGATAACCCTGGTCCACCTTGGGGTTGGTGGTGGTGGTGGTGTCCATGGCCCCAGGTTGGTCCAGGGTCACTGCGCTGGTGTTGTTCCTTATTCTGTCCATGTCGGCAGGGATGGTATTCGTGGTGACAGTCGTTGGAGGGGTGGGTGCAGGGGTGCAGCTGGTGGACCTGCTGGTGCTGCAGCTGGTGGTCCTGCTGGTGCAGCATGTTGACTTGCACCGGATGTGCCAGGTTGTTCTTCATCGTCCGAGGAGGACAGAGGCTGTACGACGCCAGTGAGCTCGGCATCCTCTTGAGCCTGGGACTGGGACTCCTCAGCGTCTGCTGCTGTGTCCCTATCATCACCTGTTTTTGGGAGACACAAACAATGTATGTCATGTTTCTGCAGGCATCAGTGGTTGACACACCTGACAGTTGTGACTGTGCCTCGGGGTGCGGGCCTGTACATTGTATTGTCCAAAGTCGTCACAGTCAGGGGTTGATATTGGTGTGGCACATTGTCCTGCATTATTTGGGCATTTCTATGTATTCTCTGGGGTGTGAACATGGTCTGCATTGATTGTGTTTGGTTGACAGCCAGACCTCCTTCCCACCCACCCACCCACCCAGTCAGTTATCCCACCATGGAACGTGCTTGCATTGCAGGGAGTGGAAGTTGTCTCTCAGGATGTCAGTCAGTGGTGTCCTGCTGTTTGTTGGTGCACAGTTGGCAGCAGGGCCTTGTGCTCCCCACAGCAGTAGCCAGTGTCAGCCATCTTGTGAGTCCTTCTCCACTCCCTGTGATGTGAGCATGGTTCAGGGTGGTGTTGATGGGCCAGTTGTGAGGCTGAGCAATGTCTGTGACTACGACTCCCATCATGCTATTGCCTCCACCCCCTTCCCAGCATGCCCATGCTTCCTTCCTTTTGACTCTGCTTCCCTGTGGGGTGGGCTGGCTGTGCTGACAGGATGGCTGGGAGTGTTGTCCTGGCAGTTGTTTGGCTAAGAGTCCCAAGAGTGTCCCTGTGCTTCACACAACATAACCCAGGGTGGTGGTGCTTTGTGGGATCTTGTGTTAGGATGGAGGGCATTGCATTCTACCAGGTGGGTACTGTGGAGTTTGTGTTGGGGGGTGTGAGGGGAGGTGCTGGTGACTATGGTCAGTGCTGCAAGTCCCCCTTCCCACCCAGCCAGCCAGATATCCCACCATGGAACGTGCTTGCATTGCAGGGAGTGGAAGTTGTCTCTCAGGATGTCAGTCAGTGGTGTCCTGCTGTTTGTTGGTGCACAGTTGGCAGCAGGGCCTTGTGCTCCCCACAGCAGTAGCCAGTGTCAGCCATCTTGTGAGTCCTTCTCCACTCCCTGTGATGTGAGCATGGTTCAGGGTGGTGTTGATGGGCCAGTTGTGAGGCTGAGCAATGTCTGTGACTACGACTCCCATCATGCTATTGCCTCCACCCCCTTCCCAGCATGCCCATGCTTCCTTCCTTTTGACTCTGCTTCCCTGTGGGGTGGGCTGGCTGTGCTGACAGGATGGCTGGGAGTGTTGTCCTGGCAGTTGTTTGGCTAAGAGTCCCAAGAGTGTCCCTGTGCTTCACACAACATAACCCAGGGTGGTGGTGCTTTGTGGGATCTTGTGTTAGGATGGAGGGCATTGCATTCTACCAGGTGGGTACTGTGGAGTTTGTGTGGGGGGGGTGTGAGGGGAGGTGCTTGTGACTATGGTCAGTGCTGCAAGTCCCCCTTCCCACCCAGCTAGCCGGATATCCCACCATGGAACGTGCTTGCATTGCAGGGAGTGTAAGTTGTCTCTCAGGATGTCAGTCAGTGGTGTCCTGCTGTTTGTTGGTGCACAGTTGCCAGCAGGGCCTTGTGCTCCCCACAGCAGTAGCCAGTGTCAGCCATCTTGTGAGTCCTTCTCCACTCCCTGTGATGTGAGCATGGTTCAGGGTGGTGTTGATGGGCCAGTTGTGAGGCTGAGCAATGTCTGTGACTACGACTCCCATCATGCTATTGCCTCCACCCCCCTTCCCAGCATGCCCATGCTTCCTTCCTTTTGACTCTGCTTCCCTGTGGGGTGGGCTGGCTGTGCTGACAGGATGGCTGGGAGTGTTGTCCTGGCAGTTGTTTGGCTAAGAGTCCCAAGAGTGTCCCTGTGCTTCACACAACATAACCCAGGGTGGTGGTGCTTTGTGGGATCTTGTGTTAGGATGGAGGGCATTGCATTCTACCAGGTGGGTACTGTGGAGTTTGTGTTGGGGGGGTGTGAGGGGAGGTGCTGGTGACTATGGTCAGTGCTGCAAGTCCCCCTTCCCACCCAGCCAGCCAGATATCCCACCATGGAACGTGCTTGCATTGCAGGGAGTGTAAGTTGTCTCTCAGGATGTCAGTCAGTGGTGTCCTGCTGTTTGTTGGTGCACAGTTGGCAGCAGGGCCTTGTGCTCCCCACAGCAGTAGCCAGTGTCAGCCATCTTGTGAGTCCTTCTCCACTCCCTGTGATGTGAGCATGGTTCAGGGTGGTGTTGATGGGCCAGTTGTGAGGCTGAGCAATGTCTGTGACTACGACTCCCATCATGCTATTGCCTCCACCCCCCTTCCCAGCATGCCCATGCTTCCTTCCTTTTGACTCTGCTTCCCTGTGGGGTGGGCTGGCTGTGCTGACAGGATGGCTGGGAGTGTTGTCCTGGCAGTTGTTTGGCTAAGAGTCCCAAGAGTGTCCCTGTGCTTCACACAACATAACCCAGGGTGGTGGTGCTTTGTGGGATCTTGTGTTAGGATGGAGGGCATTGCATTCTACCAGGTGGGTACTGTGGAGTTTGTGTGGGGGGTGTGAGGGGAGGTGCTTGTGACTATGGTCAGTGCTGCAAGTCCCCCTTCCCACCCAGCTAGCCGGATATCCCACCATGGAACGTGCTTGCATTGCAGGGAGTGTAAGTTGTCTCTCAGGATGTCAGTCAGTGGTGTCCTGCTGTTTGTTGGTGCACAGTTGCCAGCAGGGCCTTGTGCTCCCCACAGCAGTAGCCAGTGTCAGCCATCTTGTGAGTCCTTCTCCACTCCCTGTGATGTGAGCATGGTTCAGGGTGGTGTTGATGGGCCAGTTGTGAGGCTGAGCAATGTCTGTGACTACGACTCCCATCATGCTATTGCCTCCACCCCCCTTCCCAGCATGCCCATGCTTCCTTCCTTTTGACTCTGCTTCCCTGTGGGGTGGGCTGGCTGTGCTGACAGGATGGCTGGGAGTGTTGTCCTGGCAGTTGTTTGGCTAAGAGTCCCAAGAGTGTCCCTGTGCTTCACACAACATAACCCAGGGTGGTGGTGCTTTGTGGGATCTTGTGTTAGGATGGAGGGCATTGCATTCTACCAGGTGGGTACTGTGGAGTTTGTGTTGGGGGGGTGTGAGGGGAGGTGCTGGTGACTATGGTCAGTGCTGCAAGTCCCCCTTCCCACCCAGCCAGCCAGATATCCCACCATGGAACGTGCTTGCATTGCAGGGAGTGGAAGTTGTCTCTCAGGATGTCAGTCAGTGGTGTCCTGCTGTTTGTTGGTGCACAGTTGCCAGCAGGGCCTTGTGCTCCTCACAGCAGTAGCCAGTGTCAGCCATCTTGTGAGTCCTTCTCCACTCCCTGTGATGTGCGCATGGTTCATGGTGGTGTTGATGGGACAGTTGTGGGGGGGGCAATATGTGTGACTGCGACTCCCATGATGCTATTGGCTACACTGACTTGGCCAGCATACACAGAATTCCTTCCTTTGAGTGGTCTTCACTGTGTGTTGGTGTTGTTGTGGTGGCTACATGTGTGGATGTGTGTGTTAGTTCTATTTGTGCCACTGCCTAGCTGTAGTTGTGGTTGTGTTTGTACATGTGTTGGCACAGTTGGATGTGACTTTTTTGATGGCATGTGTTGTGTTTATCTGACTGACATACACATTTTGGGATGATTCTGTTCTAGTTGCTGTGTAATTGCTATGAGTGCATGGTTTGACTCTCCCCTTGACAGTGATGTGTGTGTTTTGTGGCAGTTTATTGTGTACATTTGTTGTGTACTCACCAGGCTCTGGGATGTTCTCTAGTCCATATACGCTCACTGGCGGAAGGATGGCCCGCACCTTCTCCTCCCAGGGCCTGAGGTATATTGGCTTGGCAGGAGGGCCACTGCCGGTGTGTTGGCTGTTGATGTAGTCTATCTTCAGCAGGTCCCGTACCCTCCTGCGCACGTCATACCACCTGTTCTGGATGTCCGTCTTCGTGCGCCGACATGGTGATTGGGCGTTCACCCTGTTGATGATCCTCTCCCACATCTTGGTTTTCTGCGACATGGGGGTCTGTTGGACCAGAGTGCCAAACAGCTGTGGCTCCACCCTGAGGATCTCGTCTACCATGACTTCCAATTCACTATCTAGGAACTTGGGATTCTTCTTGGGGGGCATGGTGATGGGTGGTGATGGTGGGTGATGTGTGTGTTGGTGTGCAGGTGAGGGTGTGTGGGTGTGTGTTGTGCTGGGTGTATGTGAGGTAGGTATTTGTTGGTGTGCTGCTGGTGTGTGGCTTGTGTGAGGGATGAGCTGTGGGTGTGTGGTTGCTTTCTCTTGGGTGCTGGCAGTGGAATGGCATTTGCAAAGGCTCATGGTAGTGATTTGTGTCCTTTATATAGGTGGAGTTGTGGGTGTGTCTTTGTTCTCTGTCCCCACCCCCCCAGTATTTATTGGCTTGGTAATTGCTTGTTTGGCCTTTTTTGGTTGATTTTTCCTTTGTGCTGTTTGTGTATGTTGGAAACGTTCTTGTGACCGAGTCGGACCCTGCATTGGTCTCGTACGGTGTTTTCCGTTTCGTTCACGCTGTGTTTGTGCAGTTTTGTATGCTGCGTACGCGTCGGTCGCGGTGTATTGTGTTGCTTCGGCTCGGTTTTGTATGCGTGTCGGTCGTACGGCTTGTCCTCCGTCCGACTCGGTCGTGTTTTCGCGCCTTGCATCGTACTTTGCGGGTTGGAGTTGGCGGGTACGATTCGGTCGGATTTGTTCCGGGTGCGTGTCGGTCGGTTGGATTCGCGTGTTTTTCCGGCCGGATTGCTATTTTCCGAGCGGCTCGGTCGGTCGGCTTGGTTTCCTGACGTGTCGGTCGGATTTATCGCGGCTTGCATCGTACTTGGCGTGTCGGACGCCACTGGTACGTGTCGGTCGGTAATTTTTCCGGCTCCGAGTCGGTCGGTGCTTTTTCCGGCCCGAATCGGAATCGACCCCTAGTTTCTAAAAGTGGTATTTTCAAACACAGAATGTTAAAATCAACCACACTAAAAGATGCACTTTAACATTCTGAGTTCAGGCATACTAAACTTTATTTTCCTATCTTGTTCCTTGGGTCAGTTATGCTTATAAGCTGTTATAATCAAACTGCCCATTCTGGCCTATGGGAACAGATAGCCTTGCAATAGTGAAAAACGAAATTGGCAGTATTTCACTATCAGGACATGCCACACACATCAGGGCATGTCCTACCTTTCACATACAATGCAACCTGCCCACAGGGTTACCTTGGGCCTACCTTAGGGGTGACTAACATTCCGAAAAGGGAAGGTTTAGGGACTGGCAAGAGTGTGCACTTGCCAAGTCGACATGGCAGTCCCAGACTGCACACAGGCTGTGCAATGGCAGGCCTGAGCCGTATTTTACAAGCTGCTTCTGTGGGTGGCACAATCAGTGCTGCAAGCCCACCAGCAGCATTTGATTTACAGGCCCTGGGCACTCATGGTGCACTGTACTAGGGTCTGACAAGTAAATCAAATAGCCAATCCAGGAGTCACTAATCCATTACAACAATTTACAATAGGGAGCACTTGCACTTTGGCACTGAACAGCAGTGGCAAAGTGCAACAAAGCATCTAGACCAGCAAAACATAGCAAAAACATAGGAGGCAACAGAAAAATGGAAGGGAGACCCACGCCAAGGGTGCCAGGTCTAACAGGTGCATTGTAAGGAAAATAAACAACTACTTGACGATGAGTCAAACGATGCCTCTTCGCCAGCTGGACATCGGAAGAAGTGTAAACCATTAAATGAACTGCCTCCGAAGATTATTGGCTACACCCTGAATGAAAAATACCCTGGGTCAGTGAGGCAGTGCCTCAGAGGTGCATTGCCGGGTAAATTAAACCGCTTCTATACATAGAGTAAACCGGTGTCCTTTCGCAAGCGGGACAGAAGTGTAAACCATTATTTAAACTGCCTACGAAAACTGTTGGCTAAACCCTAGTAGCTAGACAGCCCCCAGAGATTGACACAGCCAGGCTCCACGAGCCTCTTACCTCTCCGTCGGTACCCCAGTCGGTACGCGAGCTGGAACCGGAGGTGCTGGGCAGCCGCTCACAGGGAGCTTATATTCTGCTCTGGGAAACCCGACGCTCGTCGGTGACATGAAAGCGTCATCACGTGACGGCCGAGCATGATGGGAAATGTAGTCCCGATCTGTTGTCCCATCATTGATCATTAATAAAGTTGTGACTATAAAATTTAATATGGGAAACCTGGCACACGTCCGTGGCATCACATGACTGCTGAGCATGCCAGAAGATGTAGTTAATCTCGCTTGGGTTTATTGTCGGGGACGTAGTAAATCTCACTTGGGTTAGTTCTCGTATCAGGGTTTCCAGATGAAGTTGTAACTCTGAAAGTTTGGTAAACCTGGCGCACGTCCGTGACAACACGTGACGGCCAAGCATGCCGGGAGATTTAATCCATCTCGCTCAGGTTTATTAGCGCTATTAGAGATTAGTACAAAGTCAGAGTTCAGTAAGGTTGTCAATCGTCTACTATATTTAGTGCCAGAGTCAATATGCAGCTCGTTCTCTATTCTTCATAAAGGTATGATTCAGAGAGGTATTAGATCATAACCTTTCTTCAATACCAGAGTCTAAGGGCAACATGAATTCTGTGTTTCATAATGGTGTACTGGATATTCTCACTTACTAAGCCGGCACCGCAGTCACCCCGTGCATTTATGGTTAATAAAGGTAATAATGCTCTTATTGCTGGTCTATACAATAGGACTGTAAATGTCAATGCAGTGTACAGAATATGGTACATGCAATTAAAGGTGAAACTCAGTCTAGACCCCCTGAGTCTTGAGAGTTACACACGCTGTCTACACAGAAGTCGTCCTGGTACTGCTGTTTTTACAATGCAGTCCAGGGAATTTAGTCATTCAACCCCCCACTGTCACTATGTAGCTTATGGACCCATCTTTGTTCTAGCAGGAATAAGTATTTGGTTATGTCAGATATGTGGGCGGGGATGTGTGGTTGTTCCAACACTGTCCATCTTAACAATTCTGCTGAGTGAATTTTCTCAAGAAAATGGTTTGTGAGTTTGGTTGACTGTTTCTCACATATGATGGTACTCTTGTGTTCCATTATCCTCGTTTTGATTTCCTGTGTGGTCATCCCCACATACCGTAGTCCACATGGGCAAGTTACCAGATAGATAAGCCTTTCGCTGTTGCAGTTGGTGTGACGAGCTAGTATCCAAGGTCTGTCTGTTCCAATGTCTATCGAGATAGTATGTTTAGTCTGTGGGCACGCAGCACAGGCTCCACATGGAAAATGGCCTTTGATCGCTGGTAGACACCAAAGTGTGTCTTGGTTTGTGGGTCTCTTGTTCTTTGGTCTCGTGTGGACCAGCTGGTCCCTAAGGTTGGTGCTTCTTTTAGAAGCAAACAAGGGCTCAGGAATAGGAGCTTTTCCTATATTCAGAATCTTCCAATTCTTACGGATACTCTTCTTAATTTGGTTGGAAAATGTACAAAACGTGTGGACACATGTGATCCTGGAGAGCTCTTCTTTGGGTGTAGCGATCTCGATCACAGCCTCTCTGTTGTTGTTCGCTGCCCTTTTCAGAGAGCGTCAGATCAATTTAGCAGGAAAATGCCTCTTCCTGAGTTGAGTTAAGAGTGTCCTGGCATGTTCTTCAAATTTATCTCTGGAAGAACAGTTCCTTCTGATTCGCAGGAATTGCCCGTAAGGGAAATTGTCGCGAAGCGATTTGGGGTGATAACTCTTATAAGACAGGAGGGAATTCCGAGCCATAGATTTCCTGTAGAGCTCTGTACTGAGTCCATCACCTGAGGTATACATATCTCCAGGAACAGTAAGCTAATGTTACTAAACTCAAACGTGAATTTCAAAAACTCGTTCTTAGTATTGAGCCATTGGTGGAAGTCAATGATGGTATCTTGTTCTCCCCGCCAGATGACAAACACGCCATCGATATCCCCCCTGGGAGACCTATTATCTCTGGAATTGGGTCTCTCTTAGAGCCACTCTCAACGTTTGTGGACCATTTTCTTCGACCACTTGTTTTTGAGATGCCAACATATCTCCAGGACACGAAAGACATCCTGAGATTACTAATGGACACTCCTTTTGATGCCACCAGAGACTACCTTGTCTCATTTTACGTAGAGTCTCTCTACACCTGCATTCCTCAGGATGAGACTCTTGCTGCAATACAGCCCTTATTAAGCAACAAGGACTTGGACACCATCTCTCCAGTGCATTTCATAATGGAATGTGCACGATTAGCCATGAAGGAGAACTTTTTCCGTTTTGAAGATACGTTGTACCTACAAACATCGGGCACTTCTATGGGCAGCATTTTCGTGCCCAGCTTAGCAAATTTAACGTGCACCTGTTTGAACAAGAGCATATCTTGACAGAAAGGAACCCTTACAGGACCCACATTCTCCTGTGGAAGTGCTATATCGATGACGTGTTTGTCATCTGGTCGGGGAGAACCAGATACCATCATTGACTTCCAACAATGGCTCAATACTAAGAACGAGTTTTGGAAATTCACGTTTGAGTTCAGTAACTTTAGCTTACCGTTCCTGGATATACGTATTTTTCCCTCAGGTGATGGACTTGGGACAGAGCTCTACAGGAAACCTATGACTCGGAATTCCCTCCTGTCTTATAAGAGTTATCACCCCAAATCGCTTCGCGACAATTTGCCTTACGGGCAATTTCTGCGAATCAGAAGGAACTGTTCTTCCAGGGATAAATTTGAAGAACATGCCAGGACACTCTCAACTCAACTCAGGAAGAGGCATTATCCTGCCAAATTGATCCGACGCTCTCTGAAAAGGGCAGCGAACAACAGAGAGGCTCTGATCGAGATCGCTACACCCAAAGAAGAGCTCTCCAGGATCACATGTGTCAACACGTTTTGTACATTTTCCAACCAAATTACGAAGAGTATCCGTAAGAACTTGAAGATTCTGAATATAGGAAAAACTCCTATTCCTGAACCCTTGTTTGCTTTTAAAAGAAGCTCCAACCTGAGGGACCAGCTGGTCCACATGAGACCAAAGAACAAGAGACCCACAAACCAAGACACACTTTGGTGTCTACCAGCGATCAAAGGCCATTTTCCATGTGGAGTCTGTGCTGTGTGCCCACAGACTAAACATACTATCTCGATAGACATTGGAACAAACAGGCCTTGGATACTAGTTCGCCACACCAACTGCAACAGCGAAAGGCTTATCTATCTGGTAACTTGCCCATGTGGACTACGGTATGTGGGGATGACCACACGGAAGATCAAAATGAGGATAACGGAACACAAGAGTACCATCCGATGTAAGAAACAGTCAACCAAACTCACACACAATTTTCTTGAGAAAAATCACTCAGCAGAAGAGTTAAGTTGAACAGTGTTGGAACAACCACACATCCCCTCCCACATATCTGACATAACCAAATACTTATTCCTGCGAGAACCAAGATAGATCCATAAGCTACATAGTGACAGTGGGGTGTTGAATGACGATATCCCTTGGACTGCATTGTAAAAACAGCAGTACCAGAACGACTTCTGTGTAGACAGCGTGTGTAACTCTCAAGACTCAGGGGGTCTAGACTAGGTTCCACCTTTACTTGCATGCACCATATTCTGTACACCGCATTGACATTTACAGTTCTACTGTATAGACCGGCAATAGGAGCATTATCACCTTTATTAACCATAAATGCACGGGGTGACTGTGGTGCCAGCTTAGTAAGTAAGAATATCCAGGACACCATTATGAAACACAGAATTCATGCTGCCCTTAGACTCTGGTATTGAAGAAAGGTTATGATCTAATACATCTCTGAATCATAACTTTACGAAGAATAGAGAACGAGCTGCATATTGACTCTGGCACTAAATACAGTAGACGATTGACAACCTTACTGAACTCTGACTTTAATACTAATCTCGAATAGCACTAATAAACCTGAGCGAGATGGACTACATGTCACGGCATGCTTGGCCGTCACGTGTTGCCATGGACGTGCACCAGGTTTCCCAAACTTTCAGAGTTACAACTTCATCTAGAAACCCTGATACGACAACTAACCCAAGCGAGATTTACTACGTCCCCGACAATAAACCCAAGTGAGATTAACTACATCTCGTGGCATGCTCGGCAGTCATGTGATGCCACGGACGTGTGCCAGGTTTCCCATATTAAATTTTATAGTCACAACTTTATTAATGATCTGTGAATGGACAACAGATCCGGACTACATTTCCCGTCATGCTCGGCCATCACGTCACGGATGAGCGATGGGTTTCCCAGAGCAGAGTATAAGCTCCCTGTGAGCGGCTGCTCAGCACCTCCGGTTCCAGCTCGCATACCGACTGGGGTACCGACGGAGAGGTAAGAGGCTCGGTGGAGCCTTGCTGTGTCAATCTCTGGGGGCTCTCTAGCTACTAGGGTTTAGGCAACAGTTTTCTTAGGCAGTTTAACTAATGGTTTACACTTATGTTCCGCTTGCAAAAGGACACCGGTTTACTCTATGTCTAGAAGCGGTTTAGTTTACCCGGCAATGCACCTCTGAGGCACTGCCTCACTGACCCAGGGTATTTTTCATTCAAGGTGTAGCCAATAATCTTCAGAGGCAGTTCATTTAACAGTTTACACTTCTTCCGATGTCCCTCTGGCGAAGAGGCATCGTTTGACTCATCGTCAAGTAGTTGTTTATTTTCCTTACAATGCACCCCTCCGGTTCTGCCGCAATGACCCAGGGTTTCATTCTATTCTTCCATTCTCTCGGAGGCACTAGCTCAGACATCAGGGGGCAATAGGGACTAACCCTTGGTTTTGCAGGACCAATACTACCTGTTTTCGGGTGATTGAAGAATGTAGTGGTATGCCTTCTCTGCTTAACACATACAAACAGACTAATCCAGCATTGTTACACACAGCATCCACTCATCTGTTTGTTCAACCCTTTTGAAGGTTGTGACACGTCCTTGCACGACTCACCAGGGTGAGTTTTGACACCCTTATACATCTAACTGACTAGCACATATGTGCATTTGGTCTCTACGTGATCAGTTTTTTTTACACATTTTTAATAAGATGTGTCGAACTAATCTTTGCAATGTTTGACACATTCAACATCCTTTTCTTTCAGAGCGGAGCCCCTTGTCTGAGCTGTTGCCAGGTTGAGGTGAGGCTTCTTATCCGTACAGTACGGGTAATTAATTTTTCCATTCAAATAACTGTTAAATACAGAAGGCCAGTGACGATAAAAGTATCCCACACGGTCCTTCAAGTGTTCTTACAAACTTGTTTAGAGTCACATGCATATTTGATTTCTCTTGTTGCTTGTGTTTTTTCTACAGGTACGACCAGTAAATCAGCTACACAATCAGTAGGATTACTGGTGTTGTATTTCACTTTTATTATTATTTTTCACATATCAATTGCTGTCTCGCAGTAGCATATTGAGGTCCTGACGAAAGCTGTGACACCTTTATGGGTCTATAAGGCTGAAACATGTAGACCTGTCTTCGTCTGACACGTGCAGTTATAAATTCACACTGCAGGTACTCTGTTTTTAATCCTGGCATCAAGAACGAGTCAATAAAGTTATCTCTGTCGCTCTTGGTAGCTAGTTTTAACATCACTACCCTCACAGTTTGTATTTTTGTTGCGCAGCGCCCTCGACCCAACCAGTTATCTTTCTTCTCATTTGCCAGATTTAGTATATCCTAACAGAGTAGGAATAAAACATCCCTAAGCTCCTCCCTCTCAGAGAGGGAGTCGTAGCCTTTGGCGGGGCTAGGCTTTCCCGTCAAGAGGAGAATCCCAGATGTGTCTCTTTCTTGTTTAGTTTGGGATTCTAGACCCGAGGATTTTATGTGTTTACTATTAACCGTTTGGGGATCTAATCCTTGCCGGTCTTAAAATTTCCCTTGGACCCCCCTTCCTCTTCTGTGTAAAGTGATTCCGAGCAGCCACGGCTGCGGCTCCATTAATCAGTCCTTTAATATAAGGACTCTTTTCTCTCCGCTCTTGATAGAAACCTGATCACTTACATACCAAGATTGAGTTATCATTCTCTGTCTTCATCATCATGACAGAAATACAGGGTCTGGCCTTCGACGAAGCCACAGTCCAGGACATTTTGACGACACCCAGTATTATAGATACCATCCAGAGTGGGTCTTCTTAAAAGGGGGATGACTGGGCGAAACTTCT
Source organism: Calotriton arnoldi (assembly GCA_963921515.1). Taxonomy (NCBI): domain Eukaryota; kingdom Metazoa; phylum Chordata; class Amphibia; order Caudata; family Salamandridae; genus Calotriton; species Calotriton arnoldi. Next base: position 28,360 of record CAWUFW010026371.1, read on the forward strand.
TTCCCTTGAGAGATCACATTCTCGCACCCAAATACATGGCTCGAATATGACGGAGTACCTGCGGGGGAATTGCGCCCCCACGGGTCTGATGGTAACAAACACCCCTAGACTGTTTCTAGACGATAAGACATTTACTAAGGACTGGTCTCTCATCGCCTGGCAGTGTACAAGAGATTGGCTGATTTTAATAATCAGCACAGCAAAACGCATTGACGATACAATCCTAATCGAGATTCAGACCATTGAGTCACATGTTAAATCAATCATATCAGTAACTTTGTATAAAAAACAGGCAGATGAGACGAACAAGGCCAATAAGGAGTTTAAAGACTCCATCCTCAGGGCTAAAATGAACAAATTCAAAAAAGATCTGGCACGGTTCTCCTTTGAAAACGTTTATCCCTACACAAGTGCAACTACACTCCGCCACAATTTAGTCAAAAAAGCAAGAAATATGGATCCAATTATTCGAACTCAGGAAGTGAGGATTGGTCAAGCGACTCTGATTCTACCAACAACACAGAACCTCAAAGGAGAGGTAGAGGGAGAAGAATCAAAAGCAACTGGAGGGGCGGCCAAGCCGGTGCACACCAAGCACAATGGTGGCCTCCTACACCTTGGGGTTATCCGAATCCACCTTTCCAACCACAAATGCATCCATACCAGCCTCATCCTCAGTTCTTTCCCAACCAGCCTTTTTTGGGGTCTGGCCGAGGACAATCGAGAGGCAGAAGAAGACAGCAACAAGCACAAGTGCACTGGAGCCCTCTGCCTTCTCCGAGGACCACTCGGAGCATGACGAATCCTACTCCACAACCAGGGAGCAGTCACAAAGCGACCTAGTGGTCAATTTGAGCGACCGACCACTTTCCTCAGATGAACTGTTAGTGCTCAACAGAGGACTGGGATATGTTCCCACCTACAAAGGAGATACCTTCCAGATTCAGCAAGAATTGGCCAAATTCTTTGGAAAATCCGTCTGCATTTCTTCTTCAAAGACAAAACCACTGATGTTTCAGAAGAAGGACCTTGTAACAATGGTTTGCAAAACCTATCAACTTTTAATCGAGAAAGTGGTCTCAGAGGAGGTCACAAATTTGTGCAATACCAACAGACGACACTTCCAGAATCTTTCCAACAGAGAACACAAGGCCATACAAACGCTGGCTAATGACCAAACTATCATAATTAAGCCAGCAGAGAAGGGAGGCGCTATTGTCATGATGAATACGTCCTCCTACCGCATGGAATGCCTACGACAACTAGAAAACAGATGATTCTGCCGACCTTTTAAAGCAGACCCAGCAAAGAGATTGACACTAGAAATAGCCAGATTGGCGAAAGAAGCCAAAGACAATGAGTGGATTACTCTTAAAGAGGCAACGTTTCTTATCACACCACCCGGTGATCCCCTACTTCTATATATTGCCTAAAATACATAAGGAACAAAGGCTCCCCCCGGGAGACCTATTATCTCCGGAATTGGGTCTCTCTTAGAGCCACTCTCAACCTTTGTGGACCATTTTCTTCGACCACTTGTTTTTGAGATGCCAACATATCTCAAGGACACGAAAGACATCCTGAGATTACCAATGGACACTCCATTTGATGCCATCAGAGACTACCTTGTCTCATTTGACGTAGAGTCTCTCTACACCTGCATTCCTCAAGATGAGACTCTTGCTGCAATACAGACCTTACTAAGCAACAGGGACTTGGACACCATCTCTCCAGTGCATTTCATCATGGAATGTGCACAATTAGCCATGAAGGAGAACGTTTTCCGTTTTGAAGATACGTTGTACCTACAAACATCGGGCACTTCTATGGGCAGCGTTTTCGCGCCCAGCTTAGCAAATTTGTACATGCACCTGTTTGAACAAGAGCATATCTTGACAGAAAGGAACCCTTATAGGACACACATTCTCCTGTGGAAGCGCTATATCGATGACTTGTTTGTCATCTGGCGGGGATAACCAGATACCATCATTGACTTCCACCAATGGCTCAATACTAAGAATGAGTTTTTGAAATTCACGTTTGAGTTCAGTAACATTAGCTTACCGTTCCTGGATATACGTATTTTCCCCTCAGGTGATGGACTCAGGACAGAGCTCTACAGGAAACCTATGGCTCAGAATTCCCTCCTGTCTTATAAGAGATATCACCCCAAATCGCTTCGCTACAATTTGCCTTATGGGCAATTTCTGCAAATCAGAAGGAACTGTTCTTCCAGGGATAAATTTGAAGAACATGCCAGGACACTCTCAACTCAGGAAGAGGCATTATCCTGCCAAATTGATCCGACGCTCTCTGAAAAGGGCAGCAAACAACAACATAGAGGCTCTGATCGAGATCGCTACACCCAAAAAAGAGCTCTCCAGGATCACGTGTCAACACGTTTTGTACATTTTCCAACCAAATTAAGAAGAGTATCCGTAAGAACTGGAAGATTCTGAATATAGGAAAAACTCCTATTCCTGAACCCTTGTTTGCTTTTAAAAGAAGCACCAACCTAAGGGACCAGCTGGTCCACACGAGACCAAAGAACAAGAGACCCACAAACCAAGACACACTTTGGGGTCTACCAGCGATCAAAGGCAATTTTCCATATGGAGCCTGTGCTGCGTGCCCACAGACTAAACATACTATCTCGATCGACATTGAAACAGACAGGCCTTGGATACTAGCTCGCCACACCAACTGCAACAGCGAAAGGCTTATCTATCTGGTAACTTGCCCATGTGGACTACGGTATGTGGGGATGACCACACGGAAGATCAAAACGAGGATAATGGAACACAAGAGTACCATCTGATGTAAGAAATAGTCAACCAAACTCACGAACCATTTTCTTGAGAAAAATCACTCAGCAGAAGAGTTAAGTTGACAGTGTTGGAACAGCCACACATCCCCTCCCACATATCTGACATAACAAAATACTTATTCCTGCGAGAACCAAAATGGGTCCATAAGCTACATAGTGACAGTGGGGGGTTGAATGACGATATCCCCTGGACTGCATTGTAAAAACAGAAGTACCAGGACGACTTCTGTGTAGACAGCGTGTGTAATTCTCAAGACTCAGGGGGTCTAGACTGAGTTCCACCTTTACTTGCATGCACCATATTCTGTACACCGCATTGACATTTACAGTCCTATTGTATAGACTGGCAATTAGAGCAGTATCACCTTTATTAACCATAAATGCATGGGGTGACTGCGGTGCTGGCTTAGTAAGTGAGAATATCCAGTACACCATTATGAAACACAGAATTCATGCTGCCCGTAGATTCTGCTATTGAAGAAAGGTTATGATCTACTACCTCTCTGAATCATAACTTTCCAAAGAATAGAGAACGAGCTGCATATTGACTCTGGCACTAAATATAGTAGACGATTGACAACCTTACTGATTTCTGACTTCAGTACTAATCTCTAATAGCACTAATAAACCTGAGCAAGATGGACTACATCTCCCGGCATGCTTGGCCGTCACGTGTTGCCACAGACGTGTGCCAGGTTTCCCAAACTTTCAGAGTTACAACTTCGTCTAGAAACTCTGATACGACAACTAACCCAAGCGAGATTTCCTACCTCACCGACAATAAACCCAAGCGAGATGAACTACATCTCCTGGCATGCTCGGCAGTCACGTAATGCCACGGACGTGTGCCAGGTTTCCCATATTAAAGTTTATAGTCACAACTTTATTAACAATCTCTGATGGTACAACAGATCCGGTCTACATTTCCTGTCCTGCTCGGCCGTCACGTGATGACGCTTTCACGTCACGGACGAGCGACGGGTTTCCCAGAGCAGAATATAAGCTCCCTGTGAGTGGCTGTCTGCACCTCCGGTTCCAGCTCGCGTACCGACTGGGGTACCGACGGAGAGGTAAGAGGCTCGGTGGAGCCTGGCTGTGTCAATCTCCGGGGGCTGTCTAGCTACTAGGGTTTAGCCAACAGTTTTCGTAGGCAGTTTAACTAATGGTTTACACTTCTGTCCCGCTTGCTGAAGGACACCGGTTTACTCTATGTCTAGAAGCAGTTTAATTTGCAATGCACCTCTGAGGCACTGCCTCACTGACCCAGGGTATTTTTCATTCAGGGTGTAGCCAATAATCTTCGGAGGAGGTTAATTTAACGGTTTACACTTCTTCGATGTCCCGCTAGTGAAGAGGCATCATTTGACTTATCGTCAAGTAGTTGTTTATCTTCCTTACAATGCACCCCTCCGGTTCTGCCTCAACGACCCAGGGTTTCATTCAATTCGTCCATTCTCTCGTAGGCACTAGCTCAGACCTCAGGGGGCAATAGGGACTAAGCCTTGGTTTCGCAGAACCAATACTACCTGTTTTCGGGGTGATTGAAGAATGTAGTGGTATGCCTTCTGTGCTTAACACATACAATCAGACTAATCCAGCATCGTTACACACAGCAAATATATGACGTTACAACGTAAGTCATTACAACGCATGCTTTTACAACGCAGTTTTTACAACGCAAGTACCATTACATCGCATGTTTTTACAACGCATACCATTACAACGCAAAATTATGTTAATGCATTAAATGAACCATTACAACGCATACTAGTACAACGCTTACAATTACAACACATTGTTTAAAAATTGTATAATAAACCCCTGGGACGGGATGCAGGGAAAATAGGGGTTTTGGGTGGGGTAGTGTATTAAAACACGGATAGTTAAAATTAGTACTAAGTATTATAATTATAATTAATACTTGAGTACTAAAATTAATGCTCATGTTTTAATTTGATTTAAAAAATCTTATACTAACAAATGGGTCGGGATGCAAAAAAAGGGGTTTTGGGTGGGTCATTGTATTAATACACGGTATTTTAAAAAAGTACTGGACATTAAAATTAAGTACTAAAATTAATACTCGTGTATTTTCTTTAAACTAGAACAATAAAAAAAAACTAAGATATACTTTTATTTTATATAATGAAAATATATTTATCACACATAAAAAATTTTATAAAAAGAAAATAAATAACAATATAATTTTTAATCGAATATTTAAAATAAATACACATCATATGAATATTTCCAAAATATTTTCAAAAGGACGACGACACCAGAAATCGAACATTAACACACTTTATTTTACTAAAATATCTTCCATTATTTATTTAATATATTAAACATAATAAAACGCCAATAACACAAAACTAATCAAAAACCAAACAAATAATCCACCATTTTAAACTTCACGAAAACGAAAGTCCTACAATTCTTTCAATGAAATCACCTTGACCCGCAGGTCGCCGAAATGGCGGACATAACATATCTTAAAAAAAATAACAAACATTTATAAAACGAAAAAAAATAATTACAGTTTTACACAGCATTAAAAAGACGACAAAAAAATATATACAAACCATATTTTGTTTTCAATTAACGTACACCAGAAAAAAATGTATAAAAGCAGCCATCCACCATTTTAAAAACAGTGGTTAACTGACTGCCAGACACACCACACACGTTTTGCCTGCCAGAAAATTATAGACATCAAACAGTGCCATCTACAATTCCAAGTAAGTGAAACCTATATTAAATATAATAAATTAAGAAATTAATCCAAGCATGATTTTAATCACATATACCATTTTAAATATCTTACAGCTTTTGTCAAAAAATTTTAAGCATTGCATAAAGCACAATAAAAAACACAGTCAAACAAAAATATATAATGTGAGTAAAAAAACTTTATATATTTAAATATCTATCGTGTTTAAACAAACATTTATTAAAATTAAAAAAATAGAATATTGTACATTTTTAAACTAATAATATTACTCTAACAAGTGCTTGCCTCAGAGAAATTAATATATAGGGGCAGATTCCGATTCGGACCGGAAAACGTACCGATCGACTCGGTACGGGAATTTAATCCGACCGACAC
>CAWUFW010026372.1:0-34266 GCA_963921515.1 Calotriton arnoldi
ATGACAGCTGTGCTCCTGGTGCATGAATTTGTTCAGCTCTGCCTACACATCACAAAGGATCTGCGTACCTATGTATTTATTATGTATTCATTTGCAGGTTTTATTTAGTGCTAGCAAGACCCAAAGGTATCAGAGCGCTTTACATATAGGGCCTAATTACGATGTCGGTCGGAAATGCTCCGAACGGCATTCGGATTTTCCTAACCCCTGTCGGAACCCATGTTTCAGATCGACTCGGAAACATTCCCGACCGACCAATTACGATGGAAGGTAACCATTCGGTCATTTCGACTCGGTTCCGACCTGCATTCAGAGAATACAAGTAGGTCGGAGCCGATTCGTACAGCTCAATGGACAGCATTTCCGACCGACCGATTACGATGTCGGATTCGACAGCCTTTCCGACTCGGTCTGTCCGACACAAAAAGGCTGCCGGAAACTGACTTTGGGGGCCAGTAGCAGGCCTCCCTACACCTGGAGGCCTCCGGTTGGAGCCCATGGGGGTACTAATGGGACCCCTCTTTACAACCATGCACAGTGTGGCAGGCACCTTTGGGTGTCCACCACAGGGTGCAGGGTTTTCCACAACCACCCCTTTTTGCAATGGGAGCCTGTGTTGTTAGTCGGAACACAGGCTCCCATTGAAGTCAATGGGAGTCTGACCGAACGGTGTTCAGAACCATCATAATCGGTCGGTCGGACTCCCTGAACCCAAATCGGTCGGAAATGATTCCGACAAGGAGTCGGTCGGATTGCTCCGACATCGAAATGCGGCCCATAATGCAACATTGTTTGATTGAAGTACATACATATCTACAGACAAAGAAAATCGTTGGGCAGTCAAGGTAGTTACAATATAAGGACATTAGAACAGCATAAGTTAATGGAGTGAATGACATAGTAGACAGCTGAAACGATCAATCTGCTGCCGCATTGAGTCTAGTCAGATTGGGTGTGAGCTTTGGGAACATAACTCAGTTTGTGTGCGTATTACAGTATTTGTTGAGCAGTAGGTATTTAAGGTCCTGTTTGAAGCAGGAAAAGGAGGTGTTGCAGCAGAGATCTCTAGGGAGTGAGTTCCAGATCCTAGGTGCATTTCCAGAGAATGAGTATGTCTGGGAGGATTTCTTTTTCAGTTTGGAAGGTATAAGAAGAATTGAGTTTTGAGTTTTGAGCTTCTCAGAGTCCTGGCTCTTCTTGACTTTGAAAGTTTGGTATCTAGATAGTTGGAGTTATGAGTGTGAAGAGCTTTGTGGGTGATGCAAGCACACTTGTAGATACATCTTCCTTCCATGGGAAGCCAATTGAGGTTTTTGAGGGTGGTGGCATGTGCTTAAACCATTTAAAACCTGCTAGGAGCTGGGCAGCCATGTTGAAAACTATTCTTAGGGGGCAAGGTGAATTTTCAGAGTTCTTGTGAAAATGGCGTTGCCATAATCCAGTTTTGAGAGGACTAGAGATTGCACTACCATCTTAAAATCATCAGGTGGAATAAATGGTTTGGTTTTCTAGAATTGTTTTAGAGTGTAAAGTGCTCCTTTGGCTGAGCTGTTGATGTGGGCCTTCATTGACATGTTTTTTTCCAGAGTGATGCCCAAGGTCTTTACGGAGTTGGATAGTGTGAGAGAACAATTTAGAGCATCCAATTTCCTGAGCCAATCTTGAATTGGTAGAGGGTTGTTTTTAGGGGAGAAAAGTAGTATTTCAGTTTTGTTGGGGGTCAACTTTACTTGGTTGGTGTTAAGCCAAGTATGTATCTTGATTAGTATTTCATTCAGATGTAGGACATCACTGGGTGATTTAATTTTGTAGTAAAGTTGAGTGTCATCAGCATATATGTGATATTTGACCCCTGCTTGGTTCAGGATAACAGTAAGGGGTTCCATGAAGAGAGATTGAAAAGGGATGGGGAGAGAACTGAGCCTTGGGGAACACCATGAGGAACTAGTGTAGGTTTTGAGAGACTGTTGTTGATTTTTATTTGTTGCATGCAATGTTGCAGGTAAGATGTGAACTATCTAAGGACTGTGCCATTGATACCAGTGTGGTTCTTGAGTGTCTTGAATAATACTGGGTGATTTAGGGTATCAAATGCCGCAGGTAAGTCAAGTAGGATTAGGAGGCAGGCGTCACCTTCAATCAAGGATCCATGAATGTCATCCAAGATATTGAGCATAACAGTTTCTGTGCTACAGCCTTTCCTGAATCCTGATTGGAAGGTGTAATTGTGGTTGAATTCAGCTATATGTTGGTTGAGTTGTAGTAGGGCATATTTCTCCATTTTTTTGGCTAGGAACGGGATGTTGGTGATAGGTCTGAGGTTATTAAGGTCATTAGGTTCAGCCCCCAGTTTTTTGAGTATGGGTGTGATTTGGCCGAGTTGGAGGGAGTCAGGTACACGTCCTGAGGAGAGAGATGTGTTGATGTTTTTTGTCCAGAACGGGGAGATGATATGGTTGAGGTTTTGTACTATTGTGGATGGGAAGGGATCAGTAGTATGGGATGTGGGTTTCAAGTTCGCAATTATATTGAAGACTTCACTTTCTGTCATAGGTTTGAAGTCAGACAAATAAGTATTGTTTTTCAGTTGAAGGAGATCATAGTTCACATTAGTTTTTCTTGGGGCAATTCAGTCATTAGTTAAACCTGGAGGGGGGCTACAGTGTAAGGTTGAGTCAGTGGGTAAGGTTGCTAGGAATGACAAATTTGTGACTTGGATGAGGGATTGCTCAATTTTTGTGACTTTATCAATGAAGAAGTTGGCAATTTATTCAGAGCGTTCATTGTTGGCTGTTGTTTCATGAGGGGAGGTAAGGGTAGTTTGTCATTTAATGATGTTGAAGAGCTCCCTGGGTCTGTCCTTAGCGCAATCAAGTTGGTTGCGAAAGAAAGTGGCTTTTTCTCAAAAGATGTGTTTCTTATATGAAAGCCGTGCAGTTCTTAGGAGTGAGAGGTGCACTGTAGAGGGGTTCTCCATATCCTTTCTGACTGTCTGAGTTGTCTCCTCTCATTGTTAAGATCTGAGTCCAACCAGGATTTGCATTGGATTATTCTAGATTTTTTTAGTTTGAGCGGTGCTACTTGGTCAAGAGCATCAATCATCGCTGTATTATAGTGGGCGGTGAGGTCATCAACGGTGTGAGTGAGATGTTGATACTGTAGTTGGGCACAGACCCTGGATTCCAATTCCGTTATTGGGATTTGTTTGATGTTCCTAGCCCAGTGCGCAGGTATATTGGATGGGGCTGGGAGAGATCTGAGGAGGGCTTTGATATTAAATAGTATGAGATTGTGGTCTGACCAGTCAATGGGAGTGATGGATCAAAGTGAGACAAGCTAATTTTTTGTGATTATCACATCTAGAGTGGAGCCTTTAATATGGGTCGGTTCATTGCAGAGTTGTTTGAGGTCGTTTATTTCAAGAAGGTTTGTAAGGATACGGATTGTGATGTCTTCTGAGTTGTTCCATTGAATATTGAAGTCCGTAGAACACGTCAATCGAGTCACTTAGGGGGAACCGTGTTACTAGGTCAGTTAGTTCTTCTGAGAAGAGGGTGCGATCACCAGGTGCGTGGTAGGAGCGGTGCCTTTGGCTCTATGTTCTACTCCGAGGTATTCAAAAGTTAAGTATTTTGAGGTCTTCAAGGTGGAAAGATGGATTCCTTCTTTGTGTATGATTGCCAGTCCGCCACCTATTCTCCTTGGTCTTTCCTATCTAATGATGTGTAACCAGCTGGTGTGAGCAGGACTAGTATGGTAGCCGAGTGTTAGTTAACCCAAGTTTCAGTTAGAAATGCAATATCGGCGATATCTGTGGTGTGCTTAACTGCTGATGTGCAGTTGAGGGCCATGCATGTTAGAGGGCTAGATCTAGTGTTTGTGGTATGTAGTGTCTGAATAGTGGTGCATTGAGCAGGCGGTCTAGGCCAGGTGATCATTCGAGGGATTCTATTTGTGCCCATGATTACTGGGAGTGTCCCTATATATACAAATTTGGATTTCCCTTAATATTTCCAAAACTGCTGAACAGATTTACACCAATTTACATAAATGTCGCTTTCTGGACCAACAGCTACCTTTCTGCCAAATTTGGTGTAATTCTGTTCAGCGGTTCGGGCTGCAGGGCTGTAGCTTTGTCTAAAATCCCTATGAGAAATAGGAGAAAGGGCATTTTGGGCCCCCCTATTTCTCAGCCCGCCTGATATATATATATATATATCCTACTGGCGGTTGCCAGTAGGTAGTTATAGTTAGGACTATATATATATATATATATATATATATATATATATATATATATGGTAGGTATTATAGTTAAGACCTTGTTTCTATTCAAGAAGCGTTTTTTCTTTTGCTAATATCTTTGGCGCCGTTTGACGAATCTTCGCAAATTTTAAAAACTAATGGCCCACTCCGATCAGCTCCTGTCTTGAAAGTTTTGGGGTGATTCGTCAAGCGAGGGCCGAGAAAAAAGGGGGGTCCCAAAATGTGTTTTCTCCATGTTAATTTCCATAAGAAACATTTGTCGCAGCTACAGCCCGAATGGCTGGACGGAATTACACCACATTTGGCAGAAAGGTAGCTCTTGGTCCAGAGTGCATTCTTTGCTTTAAATGGTGTAAATCCGTTCAGTAGTTTTTGAAATATTAAAGGAAAAAGAAATATTTATATCTGGGCGGAGCCTAAACACACATCTCATCGTGAGATCTGATTGGCTGTCAGTACTTCATCCAAGAAGTGCTGGCAACCATCTTGGGACCAATATACATGATAGCACCCCATTAAAATGCATTGCCATTGTAGTGAATGGAAGGTTTTGAAGGTCACCAAAAGGAGAATGTATAAAGGGTGATAACAGACTTTGGTTACATTATAAATCATTTGTTGATGGTACCATACTAATTTTAGGAATTTTGGTGTGTTCTAAGATGATTTTACCCTGTGAAAAAGCCTTCTGCTGGGTTATCATGAATCATGTTTGAGAGAAAACTATTTTCTCATGCTTTTCCCATAGAGGTTTGGAAGGTGCTCCAGAAGCTAAAATGAGAGCATATTTTCTGTAAATTCACATTATCTTTCTCAGTCATGTGAGAATGAAGTCTGACATTCTCAGTAAAACATGTACATCCAAGAGACAAGGGCTGAGACTGTCAGTTGATTCCTTTGTGTTCTACTGCAGCTTCCTGAGTGTTCTAAAGAACAACTAGAGCGCTAACATTCTTACTTATGACAAAAGTATGGCACACCTGAAGCCATCTTGATTGGAATAAACTGGTAACACTTAAAACATTTAATTTAAAAAGGAACAAAATGAGCGGGTTCGTTTTGCCTTAAAAATTATGATTAGTGCTGCAGAAAGAAAAATGAGGGCACATTTTGAGTGACTTCTCAAACCCTCTTCTATTTCATTAAAAAATTCTGACATGCAAACTGAAACATGCACTTTCAATACCAGCAGCAGACTTCCAGTTAACTCCCTGATGAGCAGTAGCTTTACCTCAGTGATCTAATAAGCAACTAGAGAGCTAACTTTCTGAATTTATGGCAAATGTATGACACATCTGAATGCTTTCTTGATGGAATCAAAGTAAAAAACTGACAGCATTTTCTACTGAGGAGACTGCAGTAAATGAGGAAATTCGTAAACTTCATAACAAATAAGTCTCCCAAGATGGCCACCAGAGAAAAAAGAGCCCAAATGTAGCACAAATATCACCCAGATGTAGCCCACATATAACCCAATGACAGAAGTGTGCACAACACTTTTTATTCTTTGTTTTTTTGCAGTTTTATATAGTGCAGACTGGTCTGGTATTGGAGCGTTGCATCTTACTTGGACCCTTTATTGCCTATTTTGCACAAAGTACTTGTTTTGATCTCGCGAAACATTGAACTTTACTATTCTGTTAACCTGATGTTGCTCTGAGCCGGGCTTTGTAGCACCTGTTTTTACCTACTGGTTTTAATTAATTCTCATTGTATTGTAATAAGAAAGAGGATTTACTGTTTTTATGTACACTTTTATGATCTATCTTTCTAAATAAGATCAAATAAAGTTTATTGAATTGAATTGAAGTCTCCCAAGATGGCCACCAGAGAAAAAGGAGCCCAAATGTAGCACAAATATCACCCAGATTTAGCCCACATATAGCCCAATGACAGAAGTGTGGAAAACACTTTTTATTCTTTGTTTTGCAGTTTTATATTGTGCAGACTGGTCAGGTATTGGAGTGCTTTACATGAGCATTGGTTTCATCATACAAGGACAAATTCATTTTGGTTGTAGGCATGGGGAGATTAAGTGATTTGACCAGAATCACAGAATGTCGAGCTGAAGCAGAAACTCCAACCTGGTTCCCCAGTTGCAAAGTCTGCAGCTCTGGAAGTAACACCACATCCTCTCCCCCAAGCGTAACATTTAATCAAGTGGTCAATTGGATAAAAAACATAAAGATAACAAATAATTTAAAAGTGCTTTGTCGCTATTTGGGAACTCAGAAAATATGTCCTCATTTTAGTTTTTTAGAGCACTAACCATAATTTCTATGCAAATAAGACCCTCTCATTTCTATAATTTCTAAAGGAAATGCTTTAGGTATTACAGTTTTGATCACATCAGGATGACGTCAGGTATGCCACACTTTTGTAATAAATATGGAATGTTAGCAATCTAGTTGTTCATTAGGATACTGTTGGGAGGCAGAGGTCAGGGGCACAGACTCGGAAAATTGAAGGCAGGCAGGAGGGTGCAGAGGCAACAATTTGATCACACTGGGCAGACAGGAAGGGCAGTGGCAGCACAACATAGAGGGCAGTGGAAAGGGGGGCACGGGCAACAAACCAACAATGCAGGACAGGCAAGAGAGGCTGTGGCAATATAATAGACCATTGAGGGCAGAAGGAAGAGGCAGTGGTAGTACAACCATACATGCCAACAGAGCCGATTCAAGCAGGAAAGGCCCAATGTTTTTAAGCCCAAAAGGGCTTCATTTTATCTGTCTCTTGGCTCCAATCTCCTCTTTTTCAATGGACAAAATCAATTCCCCAGTTTTTTTTTCCAAATCTCCCTCTTACCAAGTTCAAAATGTTAGCAAGTATGGTACATTGGATCATGGAAGGCAGGAGGAATTGGGGTAGAAACATGGACTCGGATAACAGAGGACAGGAGGGACATGGACAGGAAGCACCAAACTGACCTTACAGGGCAGGCATCAGGGTTTGCAGCAGCACAATACACCACACAGGGCATGCAGGACGGCAGTGCAACACAACAAACCATGGAAAGCAATAGGGAGTAGACAGGACCATGCACATGGACAACAGAGAACAGAGGGGAAAGGGGCAATGGCAGCAAGCTGACCATACTGGACAGACAGGAGAGAAAGATGCAGCATAACGGACCATAAAGGGCAGGAGGGAGGGATCAGGGGCATCACAATGGAACAGAAAAGCCAGGAGGGAGGGAATAGGGGTCTGCACATGGAAAACGGAGGGCAGGGGGGAAGGGTACAGGGCAGGAGCAGCAAGGAGGTCAGGCAGGATGTGCACTAGAAGCACAACACACCATGGAGAGCAACAGTGAGACTATAATGGCATACAAACAGACCATGGAGGGTAGGTTGGAGGGGGTCAGGGGCAGCTATCTGACCACACAGAGAAGGTGGGAGGGGCTGTGGCAGCACAGAAGACGATGCATGGCAAGCGAGAGGGTTAGTGGCAGCACAATGGCCATGATGGGCAAGAAGGAGGGGGCAGGGGCATGCACAAATGACCATGGAGGATAGAAGGGAGGGGTAGGAGCTGGGCACAGACAAGAGAGTTCAGGGGAAGGGGCCTCACAACAGACCACGCGGAGCAGGCAGGAGGAGCAGTTGCAGCACAACAGACCAGGGAGGGCAGAAGGGTGTGGCAGTAAAATGGACCATGGAGGACAGGAGGAAGGGGATAGGGGCATGGAACATGGACAGGCAGGGTGGAGGTGGCAGGGAGAGGTTACAGTCATCTCACAATGCTAGGCAGGTGGGAGGGGAGTGGCAGCTCAACACAACACTCAGAGTAGAAAGGAGGGGCAGGTCCATGGAACATGGTGGGCAAAAAGGATGGATCAGGGGCATGCACACAGACATCGGAGGGCAGGGGGAAGGAGAGTAGGGGCAGCAAGCTAAGCACAGAGGCTAAGCAGGAGGGCAATGACGGGGCATAGAATTGGGCAATGGAGGGCAGGAGGAGTGGACTGGGACATCATGCTAAATGCAGGGCAGTGGCAGCACATCAGACCATGCATGGCAGAAGGGAGGAGGCTAGTGCATGGATTCAGACAACAGAGGATAGGGAGGAAGTAGATGGGGTAGCAAGCTAACTGTTGAGAGAAGGCACGAAGGCCAGTGGCAGAACAATGGCCACACAGGGCTGTAATGAGGGAGCAGAGGCATGGACTTGCACAATGGATGGCAAGGAGGAGGGGAGGCAGGAGCAGCAAGCTTGGGTGGGGGCAGCACAATGCCAGGCCCTGCTTTCAACACCCCACCATCCATTGTGATAGGCATCTTACTTAACATAAAAAAAACTAGAAATTCGCTGAAAAAAACAAAGATTACAGGGACGTTATAGTTAGACTCAGATTTCACTCGTACAAAACCAGTGAAATTCAGTAGTTATAGTTACCTGAGCTAACTATAACTTACGCCCCTGCAATGCACTACTTATGACCTCAGACATTACATCATTCATGACATGGTCAGTGACATCACTCATGACATCACTCATGACATCTCAAATGAGCTGTGAATGGAATGGAACTATAATCGCTAGAACTTTATTTAGGGATAGTGTGTGTATATTAACACCCCTTTTTTTCTTTTCTTTCGCTTAAGAACCACTATAATACGCAACGTGCCCAGATCAATATGGCCGATAGCCTTTCACTTTAAAGTAATGTGTGGTCCATTGTTTATGTTGATGTTTCCAATCGTAAGTATGTTTATTATGAACAAATCACGTTGACGAACATACAGGTACAACGGTCAAGGTGCAAGATATGCTGAAATGACATTGTGTGCATATTAACAGTTGTTTTCTTTTCTTTATTGCATGAATTCCTGAATTTGTGCATCGTGACCAGGCCAATATGGCCGACAGCTTTTTGGTTTAATGTAATATGTAGTCCTTTGCTAATGTTGGCAACTGGAGGCATTTGTACATTTAAATAAGGAAGCTACAATGACGTCTTGTATCGTGATCAAGGTTCGGACGAGCCGAAACGCGTGTATCGCGTCCTTTGCAGACTAAATACTTCCAAACTACAACCTGAGTGCTGATTCCTTCCTTGTAAGAGTGCGAGGAGATTGAATATATACATATATATACCTCTCTTGCCTCTTTCTGCAGCTCACTCTCCTCTTTCTGCACCTCTCTTGCCTCTTTCTGCACCTCTTTTGTCTCTTTCTGCACCTCTCTTGCCTCTTTCTGCACCTCTCTTGTCTCTTTCTGCACCTCTCTTGCCTCTATCTGTACCTCTTTTGCCTCTTTCTATACTTCTCTTCCCTCTTTCTGCACCTCTCTTGCCTCTTTCTGCACCTCTCTTGCCTCTTTCTGCACTTCTCTTGCCTTTCTGCTCCACTCTTGCCTCTTTCTGCACCTCTCTTGCTTCTTTCTGCACCTCACTCTCTTCTTTCTGCACCTCTCTTGCTTCTTTCTGCACCTCTCTTGCTTCTTTCTGCGCTTCTCTTGCTTCTTTCTGAGCCTTTCTTCCTCTTTCTGCATTTCTCTTGCCTCTTTCTGTACCTTTCTTCCTCTTTCTGCACATCTCTTGCCTCTTTCTGTACCTCTCTTGCCTCTTTCTGCACCACTCTAACCTCTTTCTGCACCTCTCTTGTCTCTTTCTGCACCTCTCTTCCCTCTTTCTGTACCTCACTTGCCTCTTTCTGCACCTTTCTTCCTCTTTCTGCACCTCACTCTCTTCTTTTTTGCAACTCTCTTGCTTCTTTCTGCGCCTCTCTTGCTTCTTTCCACACATCTCTTGCTTCTTTCTGCACCTCTCTTGCCTCTTTCATTACTTCTCCTGCTTCTTTCTGCACCTTTCTTGCCTCTTTCTGCGCCTTTCTTTCTCTATCTGCACATGTCTTACCTATCTAGGTATAGTTAGAAATTAGCATTTAAAATACCTTAGACATTCACTGAAAAAAACACAGGTTTCAGGGACGTTAGAGGTAGAAATTAGCATTTAAAAAACCTCAGATATTCACTGAAAAAACCACAGGTTTCAGGGACGTTATAGTTAGTCTGACATTTCACTCGTACAAAACCAGAGAAATTCAGCCGTTATAGTTAGCTGAGCTGACTATAACTCACGCCCCCGCAATGCACTGCTGATGACGTCACATATTACATCACTCATGACATGGTCAGTGACATCACTGATGGCATCACTGAAGACATCTCAAAAGACAGAAAAACTTTGTAACTAGCAACAAATTGTGGTCCGTGCTCCATTTTCTGGGTGAAACCGGCGAGGCAAAGGTGGAGTACATTGAATATGTATATATATATATATATATCCAAAGCAGTGTTCCACCTGGGGCTTGCCGAACTCGCGGCGGGTGCAACCGGGAGCGGTGGTGGAAACCGCTTAAAAACAGCAAAAAACAAGGAGTTCATAATACTCCCAAGGTCCGGTGCACTCACGGGGTATGTATCGGCTATAAAACATCCGCAGACGCGTTTCTGGCTCTTGCCGTCATCAGTGCGGAAAAGCCGTTAATAAAACAAACACAGTCATTAAAACGGTCCTGCCATATGGTTGGTGGATCCTTGGCCAATGAAGGGGCAGCAATGGGGCGTCACTGTCTTAATTATTTATTGCCTAATGCAATTTCTATGGCGCTCCCATCGCTAAAAAAATCAATTGGCAGCCGTAATAACTGTGCCTGTACATTCCCTCGCCTGCCGCTGGATTAAAAACGAAAACACTGTGAGTGTCCCACATATGGTGAAACACTCTAGCTTTGTATAAGCCACAACCTAAATAGGTCAACAGAGTCCGTAAGCGGCGGTTCAGACAGCCCAAATTGAATCCAAAGCAGTGTTCCACCTGGGGCTTGCCGAACTCGCGGCGGGGTGCAACCGGGAGCGGTGGTGGAAACCGCTTAAAAACAGCAAAAACAAGGAGTTCATAATACTCCCAAGGTCCGGTGCACTCACGGGGTATGTATCGGCTATAAAACATCCGCAGACGCGTTTCTGGCTCTTGCCGTCATCAGTGCGGAAAAGCCGTTAATAAAACAAACACAGTCATTAAAACGGTCCTGCCATATGGTTGGTGGATCCTTGGCCAATGAAGGGGCAGCAATGGGGCGTCACTGTCTTAATTATTTATTGCCTAATGCAATTTCTATGGCGCTCCCAGAGCTAAAAAAATCAATTGGCAGCCGTAATAACTGTGCCTGTACATTCCCTCGCCTGCCGCTGGATTAAAAACGAAAATATATATATATATATTTATATACTGAAAATAAACACAGATTATAGGGACCTTATAGTTAGTATTAGCATTAAAAAAACCTTAGAAATTCACTGAAAAAACCACAGGTTTCAGGGACGTTATAGTTAGGAATTAGCATTTAAAAAACCTTAGAAATTCACTGAAAAAACCACGGGTTTCAGGGACGTTATAACTAGTTGGACATTTCACTCGTACAAAACCAGAGAAATTCTGCTGTTATAGTTAGTTGAGCTAACTATAACTCGCGCCCCCGCAATGCACTGCTGATGATCACTCATGAAATGGTCAGTGACATCACTGATGACATCACTCATGAAATGGTCAGTGACATCACTGATGACATCTCAAATGACATCACTGATGCACCTCGTAACACCCTAATATAACCTTTTATATACCCACTCTAAAATACAGACTACCAATCTCAATACCATAGACACACCAATACTAGTTAGTACATACCCACTTACTGATTCATAGGTCTACACACATCCACTCACTCACCCATACAGTTACTCATTCATGCAATCACTCATCTATACAGCCACTGATATATGCTATCATATACCCATACAGACACTCACACACCGCCACTCACCCATAGAGTTACTCAGACACCTACTCAGTCACGCAAAGAATCAATCACACTGCCATTTACTCACCTATACAGTTATACACACACCACCTCACTTAAAAAAACATAGAAATTCACAGAAAAAACCACAGGTTTCAGGGACGTTATAGTTAGTTGGACATTTCAGACGTACAAAACGAGAGAAATTCGGCCATTATAGTTAGTTGAGCTAAGTATAACTCACGCCCCTGCAATGCACTGCTGATGACATCACATATTATATCACTCATGACATGGTCAGTGACATCACTGATGACATCTCAAATGACATCTCAAATGACTTCACTGATGACATCATCCAGTGACTGAGTGTTTCTAAAAGTTTAAATATGTTTTATATATATATATGCCAAGGTGTATTAAAGAATGAGTGGGTGTATGAGTGTCTGAATGGATGATTTAATAGGTGCATGAGTGTCTGTATAAGCAAGTGATTAAATGTGTCTTACTGAATGCATGGGTTAGTGACTAAACTGTGTGAATGTCTGTATCAGTCTGTCTGTTGGTGTATAAGCGGCTGCATGGGTTGGTGAGTAGCTACATGAGTGTCTGTATGGGTTATTGATTGGTTGTCTGAGTACCTGTATGGGTGCCTGAGTGTCTGTGTGGGTATGTGGGGTGTGTGTGACTCCCTGCATGGATGTGTGAGTGGGTGATTCACTGGGAGTATGGGTTCAAGAGTGCATCTGTGAGGGGCTATGTGGGTGGGTGAGTATGTGTATGGCTGTGTTGGTGAGTGAATGGATATCTCAGTGGTACATGTGTGAGTAACTACATATGTGAAAGGCAGTATATGTGAGTGTTGGAGTATATAAATGACTATATGTGAGAGTGAGTGATTGTGAGAGTTCCTGTGTGGATGAGTGTGTGCTTGTGTCAGTGCTTGTATAAGAGAGTAAGTATGTGTTAGTATCTGTATGAATAAGTGAGGTGGAGTGTGTATAACTGTATAGGTGAGTAAATGGGAGTGTGATTGATTCTTTGCATGACTGACTAGCTGTGCGAGTAACTCTATGGGTGAGTGGCAGTGTGTGAGTGTCTGTATGGATGTATAAGTGCATATGATAGTGGCTGTATTGATGAGTGACTGTATGGGTGAGTGAGTGGATGTGTGTAGACCTAGGAATCAGTGAGTGGGTATGTAGTAATTGGTATTGGTGTATCTATGGTTTCAAGAATGGTAGTCTATATTTTAGAGTGGGTGTATCAAAGGTTATATTAAGGTGTGAGGAGGTGCATCAGATTATCACGTAGATGATGTCATTAGTGATGTCATTTGAGATGTCACCCCAGTTCAGACATAGCTATATGCAAATCAGTCTTGACCCTGTGCCTCATGGGAACAGTCCAGACCGAACTGCCAGCCGGTCCCAGGATGCTTGTTTCCGGTCCAGGGAAGACATGGCTTGGCAGTTATGGCTGGACTGTTCCCATGAGGCACAGGGTCAAGACTGATTTGCATATAGCTGTGTCTGAACTGGGGTGGCGAAGTGAGCTAAAGAACGATGATGGATTCAACCCAGATCTGTGACTGGGGGAGAGTGTCTGAAAAGTTTCAGTGCTCCGTCCATCATCTCCTTGTGTTTGCTATGTCACTGACCATGTCATGAGTGATGTAATATGTGATGTCATCAGCAGTGCACTGCGGGGGCGCGAGTTATACTTAGCTCAACTAACTATAACGGCCGAATTTCTCTGGTTTTGTACGAGTGAAATGTCCAACTAACTATAACATCCCTGAAACCTGTGGTTTTTTCAGTGAATTTCTATGGTTTTTTAAATGCTCATTTCTAACTATAACGTCCCTGAAACCTATGGTTTTTTTCAGTGAATTTCTAAGGTTTTTTAAATGCTAATTTTTAACTATGCCTACATAGATAGGACATGTACAGAAAGAGGAAGAAAGGCGCAGATAGATGCAAGCGAAGTGCAGAAAGAGGCAAGAGAGGTGCAGAAAGAGGAAGAAAGGTGCAGGAAGAAGCAAAAGAAATGCAAAAAGAGGCAACAGAAGTCCAGAAAGAGGAAGAAAGGTGAAGAAAGAAGCAAGAGAGGTGCAGTAAGAACCAACACAGGGGCAGAAAGAGGCCTACTTTGACTGTACCTTACAACAGACTCATACAAAGTACCCTAATCACTAATCCTTCTCCGAATATGTCTTAAACCTCACTTTTTTCTTGAAGGGTCACTATTAATCGACTGCTCAGAATGTTAGGCCTACCAAATATAAAACAGCAATCCTAAGCATATCACTGTTGTAAGTCTGACCAAGTTTGTGAGGGTATGCATGCGTGTCTATGCTTTTACCTAGTGACATGTTAAATGAAAATAAACATACAAAAACTTGAATACCTGTGTTTCAAACAGCATACTCTATAAATTTGTGTTTAAAAAGGTGCAGGGCTCATGGGTATTCAATAGTATATTTGAGGGACTCTATAACACATATATACATAAGACATATCTGCCTGTGCAACCGAATGACAGAGCAGAACTAACAAGATTTGACCACCTATAAGAGAAGCTACCCGCTTTGTAAGCTACCATCTTCAGATGCATAACACATGTGAGAATACATGTGAAAGTAGACATGTACCTCAGCCACGAGAGCACGCAGACCTTTAAACTTGACAGCTTGCACTTCCCATTTGAATATAGAAACAGGCAAAAGAAGTACAGAAAGAAACAAGAGAATTGCAGAAAAAAACAAGAGAGGTGCAGGAAGAGGGAACAGGGGTGCAGAAAGAGGAAAGAGAGGTGCAGAAAGAGGGAAGAAGGGTGCAGAAAGAAGGAACAGGGGTGCAGAAAGAAGCAATAGAGGTGCAGAAAGAAGCAAGAGAAGTGCAGAAACAAGCAACAGAGGTGCAGAAAGAGGCAAGAGGAGTGCAGAAAGAGGCAAGAGAAGTGCAGAAAGATGCAACAGAGGTGCAGAAAGTAACAAAAGAAGTGCAGAAAGAAGGAACAGAGGTGCAGAAAGAAGCAAGAGAGTTGCAGAAACAGGCAAGAGCGGTGCAGAAAAAGGGAACAGGGGTGCAGACAGAGGCAAGAGAATTGCGGGAAGAGGGGTGCAGAAAGAGGCAAGAGAGGTGCAGAAAGAAGCAAGAGCAGTGCAGAAAGAAGCAACAGAGGTGCAGAAAGAGGCAAGAGGGGTGCAGAAAGGGGAGAGAGAAGTACAGAAAGAAGCAAAAGAGGTACAGAAAGAGACAAGAGGGGTGCAGAAAGAGGCAAAAGCAGTGCAGAAAGAACCAAGAGATGTTCAGAAAGAGGCAAGGGAGGTGCAGAAAGAGGCAAGAGATGTGCAGAAAAAGGGAAGAAGGCTTCTGAAAGAAGCAAGAGAAGTGCAGAAAGAGGCAAGTGAGGTGAAGAAGGAGGCAAGAGAACTGCAGAAAGAGGCAAGAGAGTTGCAGAAACAGGCAAAAGGGGTGCAGAAAGAGGGAACAGGTGTGCAGACAGAGGCAAGAGAGGTGCAGAAAGAGGGAAGAGGGGTACAGAAAGAGGCAAGAGGGATGCAGAAATATGCAACACAGGTGCAGAAAGAAGCTAGAGCAGTGCAGAAAGAACCAACAGAGGTGCAAAAAGAGGCAACAGGGGTACAGAAAGAGGCAAGAAAAGTACAGAAAGAAGCAAGAGGCAAGAGAACTGCAGAAAAAGGCAAAAGAGGTGCAGAAAGAGGCAAAAGGGGTACAGAAAGAGGGAAGAGGGCTGCAGAAAGAAGCAAGAGAAGTGCAGAAAGAAGCAACAGAGGTGCTGAAAGAGGCAAGAGGGTGCAGAAAGAGGCAAGAGTAGTACAGAAAGAAGCAACAGAGGTGCCGAAAGAAGCAAGAGAGGTGCAGAAACAGGTAAGAAAGGTGCAGAAAGAGGGAACAGGGGTGCATAATGAGGTAGGAGGGATACCTAAATTTGCAAGAGAGGTGCAGAAAGAAGCAAGAGCAGTGCAGAAAGAAACAAGAGAAGTGCAGAAAGAAGCAAGAGAGGTGGAGAAATAGGGAAGAGGGGTGCAGAAAGAAGCAAGAGGGATGCAGAAATTTGAAAAAGAGGTGCAGAAAGAAGCAAGAGCAGTGCAGAAAGAACCAACAGATGTGCAAAAAAAGGGAAGAGGGGTGCAGAAAAAGGTAGGTGAGGTGCATAAAGAGGCAAGAGGGGTACAGAAAGAGGCAGGAGGGGTGCAGAAAGAAGGAAGAGAAGTGCAGACAGAAGCAACAGAGGTGCTGAAAGAGGCGCGAAGGGTGCAGAAACAGGCAGGAAGGTGCAGAAAGAGGGAACAGGGGTGCAGAAAGAGGCAAGAGAGGTGCAGAAAGAGGAAAGAGGGGTGCAGCAAGAGGAAAGAGGGATGCAGAAAGAAGCAAGTGAGATGCAGAAAGAGGCAACAGAGGTCCAGAAAGACGCAAGAGAGGTGCAGAAAGAGGCAAGAGAGGTACTGAAAGAGGCAAGAGAGGTGCAGAAAGAGGGGAGCGAGTGCAGAAAGAGACAACAGGAGTGCAGAAAGAAGAAAGAGAGGTGCAGAAAGAGGCAAAAGAAGTGCAGAAAGAAGCAATAGAGGTGCAGAAGGAGGCAAGAGAACTGCAGAAAGATGCAAGAAAGTTGCAGCAACAGGCAAAAGAGGTGCAGAAAGAGGGAACAGGGGTGCAGACAGAGGCAAGAGAGGTGCAGAAAGTGGGAAGAGGGGTGAAGAAAAAGGCAAGAGGGGTGCAGAAATTTGCAAGAGAGGTGCAGAAAGAAGCAAGAGCAGTGCAAAAGAACTAACAGAAGTGCAGAAAGAGGCAAGAGGGGTGCAGAAAGAGTCAAGAGAAGTGCAGAGAGAAGGAACAGAGGTGCACAAAGATGCAAGAGGGGTGCAGAAAGAGGGAAGAGAGGTGGAGAAAGAGGCAAGAGAGTTTCACAAAAAGTGAAGAAGGGTGCAGAAAGAGGCAAGAGCGGTGCAGAAAGAAGCAAGAGAAGTACAAAAAGAAGCAACAGAGGTGCCGAAAGAGGCAAGAGGGGTGCAGAAAGAAGCAAGAGAGGTGCAGAAAGAGGCAAGAGAAGAGCAGAAAGAAAGAACAGGGGTACAGAAAGAGGCAAAAGAGGTGCAGAAAGAGGGAAGAAGGATGTAGAAAGAGGCAAGAGGGGTACAGAAAGAAGCAAATGAGGTGCAGAAAGAGGCAAGAGAGGTGCAGAAAGAAGCAAGAGTGCTTTACACACCATTAGTACCAATTTAATACCCACATTTAGCAATAAGTAACAGGTGACCATTCTAGGTTTGCAAAAGGCCTTCCACCACGCTGTAACACTTGTCGCTGCATTTTTGGTAACGTTTGAGCCGTTTCAGCTAGGAACAAGGGTTTTTTTGTTCAAATCTGTAGATTATGCAGCAGATGATGGATTGTGTGGCAAATGTGGAAAATATATAATTGGGCAAAAGTCGGTGCAGCCAAACAGTCGCATAATTCCAGTGGCCCTGCTCATACCTCTGACTAGGTCCAGAAGTGCTCCTAAGTGGTTCCTTCTTTTTTTGTCTCATTGAGTTTATAGTTTAGCTTCTATGGAAACGAGGAAGACTAAACCTGAGGTTACCACTCCACAACACAATTACTCTCCATAACACATAATCCCACTCTACATAATTCCTATACACTAAATATCACATACTTTCTATCCACATAATTTCACTGCACAACATACCACATAATTCCACTGCACACAACCTACATCCACTCCACTCCAAGAAACATTAATAAAACACTTTTACATTTACAGCGCCAATAGCTCTAACTCTCGCAAATGCGAAACCTATTACATTACAAATGCTTCTTCAACTGGTAGTCGCGTTTGCAGAGTGGTGGAGAAAGGGGGCTGGGCCTCCAACCAGCGCTCAGGAATTCTGCTGTGTAGGACTTACAGGAGGTACCAGGAGGGCTTCTTGGCCCCCAAAGTCCCTCAGGAGTAAAGTGGACTGCATCCCCCAACCCGTAGTGTGCCAGGATGCGCGTTTGCAGAGTGGTGGAGAAAGGGAGGGCGTGGCCTCTGAAGACCTCTTAGCAATCCCACTGTGTGGGACTTACTGGAGGTAACAGGAGGGGTAGTTTGCCCCCAAGGACCCCTCCTATTACCTCCAGTAAGTCCCACACAGCAGCATTGGTAAGTACTCAGTTTGTCAGTCAAATTACTTTATTCGATACTTATAATATAAGATCATAAAAGAACAGATGAGTACAATTTAAGACATCAATCAATCAGTGCAGAATCGAAAATTATGTACATGTCAGTATAAAGATAATAAAACAAAGTTATAACAATCGCAATTAAAAAACAATGAATAAGAACTGTTTAAAATTCATTCGCTAGTATTATACAGCTGCCTGATCTTCCATGATTGAGTTAAAAAGGACGCCACTGAGAAGCAAACTATAGGATTAGGCAGGGATTGTAAAATGAACATTGCTACACAGCATTTTTAAAGTGAAATTTGTGCATCAGGGGCAGAATACATCTTTTGCGAGGTTCCCTGTAAAATTTGCAGAAGAAAAAAATATGTAAATTTGATTGTGCAGAAGTACCGTCGCAGGGACAAAAGGGTAATTCATTTATAGAATATATTCCTGCAGGGTGTGCCAACATACAAGGGATAAAATGTAATCGGAATCTGATTAAAAAGAATCTATGGCGTGAGTTTGTCACAGTAGATAAATATGACATTGTCCCTTCCTGAGCCTTCGGACCTTCAAGGTATAATTTTACCGATACCTTTGCACAATTTGTTTGCAGTCTGGCATCTGCCCTTTGTTTAAAAAAACAGGATTTAATCTCCCGTTTTGAAATGCTCAAACAGTCCCTAGGGGTAACAAATAAGCACTCTAAACCTAAGGAGGAGAGAGTAGATTTGATATAAGAAATCCATGGGATCCTATGAACATTTCCATAGATAAACAGACTTCAATTAGTTTTTGGGCAATGTGAATAGACTCCCTTCTCCAGATAGAGTGCCATAAGATAATTGGTGCCAAAGAGATTTGGTCGGTCAAATATGGGACCTCCAATTCTGTGTGGATAATAAGGTTGGAGCAGCTTACGGGGAGGCCCAATAGTTTTTTCCAAGAGATGTCCTCTATCACTTGGAGGGCAGACGGGTTGGTATAACCCCATATGCCTGCCCCGTAGGTTGGTAAGTACTCATAGCAGGCCACGCCCCCTTTGACCACCAGTCTGCAAACACGTTCCGGCTCTTCGATGGGGATTAAAGTCCCCTTCGCTGCTGGGGGACCTTAGGGGCCAACTAGCCTACCTGATACCTCCAGTAAGCCCAAGATAGTGGGATTGCTGAGAGGTGGACACAGGCCATGCCCCCTTTTTCCACCACTCTGCAAACGCGCCTCCTGGCATGCTCTTTGTTAGGGAATGAAGTCTCCTTGCCTCCTGAGGGTCCCTGGGGACCAACTAGCCATCCTGTTATCTCTAGTAAGCCCCACACAGCTGGATTACTGAGAGTGGTCCGAGGCCACGCCCCCTTTTTACACCACTCTGCAAACGCACCTCCTGGTGCACTGCTGCTCGGGGGATGAAGTCCACTTTAGTCCTGAGGTCCTCAGGACACAAGACCCCAACTTAGAATGCACCAGGAGGCACGTTTGCAGAGTGGTCAGGGAGGGGGCGGGCCTCCAGCATGATGCCGGCTTTTCTTTTTTTTTGTTTTTGTTAGAAGGGGGCTGTGTGGCCCCCTTCTCTTTATATTTTTGGGGCCCTGGGGACCCCATCCTCCAGGGCCTGGCCAGCCTTTTATTTTACTTTTTTATTTTGGAGTGGGCCACGTGGCCCCCCTCCTGAGGCCTTTATCGGCCCCGGGGAACCCATCCCCCGAGACATTGGCTCGTTGTGTTTTTTTTTTAAAATAACTAAATATTCGGGAGGGGGGCTGGGTGGCCCCCCTTCACTGTGCCACTTCTGGCTCCGGGGACCCCATCCCCCAGGACCTGGCTAGCCTTTACTTTTTTTATTTTATTTTAGAGGGGGGGTGTGGCCCCCCTCCTGAGGCCAATTATGGCCCCGGGGACCCCATCCCCGGGGACGGCCTTCAGTTTTGATTTTTTTTTTTTTACTAAATTATAACGGAGGGGGCCGAGTGGCCACCCCTCCCGGGCCACTTCTGGCCCCGGGGACCCCATCCCCCAAGGCCAGCCCTCACGTTGGGGACCGCGGGGGGAGCCCAAATGCCCCCACGGTTCTAGCCAGCTCCCCGCCTCCTGCGGGAGCCGGCATTGCTTTTGGACAAGGGGAGCTGCTGACATGCAGCTCCCCTTGTCCAAAAGCAATTCTGCTTTGCTTCTTGGAAGCGAGCAGGTTTCCTACTCTTGCTTCCAAGAAGCAAAGCAGTGTTTGCTATGGCAGGGCGCTCCCGCCCTGCCAGAGCAAACAGCAATGTCCCTGGGGTGGGAACACTGGGACATTGCAGGAGCCGGCCCTGGGGGGTGGTGGTCCCCAGGGCAATAGAGGGTTCCAGGAGGGGGGCTGGGTGGCCCCCCCTCCCTTCAAGTACAAAGCCCCGGGGAGGTGGTGGTCCCCGGGGCTTGGGGGGCCTGTGAGGCCCCCCACCAATAATTAATGAATGCCCCAGGGAGGTGGCGGTCTCCGGGGATTGGGGGGGCCCATGAGGCCCCCCATTAATGAAGAAAGCCCCGGGGAGGTGGCAGTCACCGGGGCTTGGGGGGCCCACGAGGCCCCCCATAATTAATAAAGCCCCGGGGAGGTGGCAGTCCCCGGGGCTGCGGGGGGCCGCGTGCCTCCCGTGCATAATAAATTAAGCCCCGGGGAGGTGGCGGTCCCCGGGG
This sequence comes from Calotriton arnoldi, assembly GCA_963921515.1. Lineage (NCBI taxonomy): Eukaryota > Metazoa > Chordata > Amphibia > Caudata > Salamandridae > Calotriton > Calotriton arnoldi. Next base: position 20,930 of record CAWUFW010026372.1, read on the forward strand.
CTGTGGGGGCCCATGCGGCCCCCGCACATTAATGAAACATTGCCCGAGAGACCTGGCCCACCCGGGGGCTCAAAGAAACAAACACAGGAGCCCACGCTTCGGTTTTTTTTAATTTTTTCAGTCGGATTCGCGCACCCAGCGTGAATTCGGCCAAAAATATTTTTTTTAATTGCTTTTTTGGGCCCTGGGGGTCCCTGTGGGACCCCCTGAGCAGGCCTAGGGGATGAGGGTGTTTCTACCCTGCACCCTTTTCTTGTTTTTTATCCTTTTTTTTACTGTCTTGTGACTCGGTTTTACCGAGTCACAAGATGGCTGCCAACACTTCCCGGTTTGGAGTGTTAGCAGCCATTGACAATGAAGCTCATGCTCGGGAAAGTTCGCGAACTCTCCCCGGCCCTCAGATATATACATTTTTATTTTTTGAATTTCTCAGGAACTACTGAACGGATTTACACCATTTAAAAAAAAAGGTTGCTTTCCGAAACAAGAGCTACCTTTTTGCCAAATTTGGTGTAATTCCGTTCAGCAGTTCGGGCTGTAGCAGTGTCTAAAGTTTCTATGGAAATTAACATAGGGAAAACGTGTTTTAGGACCCCCCCTTTTTTCTCGGCCCCCACTTGATGAATCACCCTGAAACTTTCAAGACAGGAGCTGACCTGAGTGAACCATTAGTTTGGAAAATTTCGCAAAGATTAGTCAAACGGCGCCAAAGATATTGGCAAAAGAAAAAACTCTTTTTGAATAGAAACAAGGTCCTAACTATAACTACCTACTATATATATATATATATATATATATATATATATATATATATATATATATTCACCAAACTCCTCCGAAGAAGGAACAGGATCGCACAACGCCGTTTCAAACAATTTATTTTACTCGATTATTCAGCTCATTATCTGGTGCAAGCTACAGATCACAGATCAACGCGTTTCGGTCTTGGCACAAGACCTTGTTCACGATCATGCTTTGCGGCCAACCCTCATTGTTTAAATACTTTTTCCATAACATGTCATTTCCTGTTAGGTTACTCAGGTGACTCAAAGCATTATGGGATTTGTAGTTCAGAAAAATGATGTGACTGTATAATAACACTTATGTGCTTAATTCGTGCAAATACTATGTACATGTGACAAATGGTGATTAAAAACAAATCCTAAGTATCAAAAACATTTTTTGGTGTATAGAGGTGCAACCTTCATTCAATATTTATCTTCACACAAAGTACTTGGAGATATAATGTTCACATACATCTCCCAATGTTTTAGTTAAGTTACTCCAAATAAAATTCCCTCCAGTGGGATGACATTAATGTATTCTTGTGTTTACCCTGTGTTATCTACAATATTTTGTTTCATATATTTGGTTGCACCTGTTAACATTCATTACGAGAAGTCAAGAAAGGTAAAAAATATATATTCTGTGTCCTGATATATACATCTTCTTTTTGCATATTTTCAGAGATGACTGTACAGTTCCTCATTTTGATTAAGGCCATTAGGTGTCAGTGTCCTGAGATTAATAATGTGACGCGATTCTTTCTGGCGTAGAATTTTTTCTCTATTTCCACCTCTATCATTCAGTGGAACTGTTTCTATGCCATAGAATTTCAAAAGTTTCCAATTGCTCATGTGGGCTTGTTCCATATGTCTTGCCACAGCGTTTGTTTTGTCCTTATTAGTTGTTGCTCGGACATGTTCTAATATACGTTTTTTCAGTTCACAAATTGTGCTCCCAACATATTTCAATTGGCACGGACATTCGATAACATAAATCGTGAATTGGCTTCTACACGAAATTAGTTCTTTGATTTTCCATTTTTTATTATTCGCTAGTTTAATTTCGGTTGTAGGTTTTGCAATTTGGCACACCTTACAATTGTGACATTTAATGAATCCTTTAGTATTTAGCCATTGTGTGCTCTTCTTTCCTTTGTAGTGGCTATGCACTAATCGGTCTTTCAAGTTCCTGGTTCTTCGATATGTTATAGTTGGATGTTTCCCTATAATTTTTCCCACAGTTTCATCAATTTGTAAAATTTTCCAAATTCTTTCTTAGGATTCTGTTGATCTCTTTGGAGTTATTTGAATAATCCATGATCATTCTTATGGGTTCAGGCTTACTAGATTTTGTATCCTGCTTCGAGTTTAGACAATCTTCCCTTGATCTTTCATTGGCTCTTGTCAAGCATCTTTTTACTGTGCTTTTGTTGTATTGTCTTTGTTCGAATCTTCTAGCCGTTACTTCGCTGTGATTTTTCCATTCCTCTTCTTCCGTACAGATCCTACGAATCCTTAAGAATTCTCCATAAGGTATGCTCGCAATGAGGGAGGGCTGGTGGAAACTTGTTGCTTCTAACGTTGCATTTGTAGCTGTCATTTTACGGTGGAGTGTTGTCTCAATTTGGCCATTTTTAATGTAAATTTCGGTGTCCAGGAAAATTACTTTCTCATTGCTTATCTCATAGGTGAACTTGAGTTTGGTGGTGATTGTATTTAAGATTGTGAAATATTCCTGGAACTCGGCTTTTGAGCCGTCCCAAATGATTAGCAGATCGTCTATAAATCGGCTCCACATTATTATTTTATTCACAATAGTGAGAACTTAAAGACTTGGTCACATATGCATCATAGGGATGCATATGTGACCATCATAGGGAAGAGTGTTTAGTGCTATGTGCTCAAGTATAAAAGCAGTAGTATCATTTTTGGCATAAAGTGCAGAAAAGTGATCAACCCACTTTTCTGGCTGAATATGATAGCTAGGGGGTGCTAATGCTATCTAAGCTTCCATAGGAAGCTATGTGCCAAAAGGAGCGGTTATTCTTGGCCCTAGCAGCTGTCAGCAGGTCCTGACAATTTTTCTCAGCCCATTAGTTTTTCGCTTTGGTCAGTATAGCTTTATATCTAAGCCGAACTGCTGAGATGTACGGGTGGCTGCAATCTCTAATGGCCCTCTTGAGAACTTTGCTTGCCAACTTGCACTTGGCGTTATACAATTTATGCCCATTACGGGAACTGGAGTGTTTTGGGCTGCCTCTTCATAAAGTACTTGGCTCAGCATTTTAAAGAAATCACTGTGGATAGTTAATAGTGATACAGGGGAAAAAGAGCCATTTTCATACCTATTAAAAACTGCAAAAACAACTGGTAGATCCTAGAGTGCAGTCCACAGTCTTCTTGAACCTGAGTCCATGTAATTCTTCAAAATGTATTTGTTAGGATGGGCTCCTGAACTTAAGTGTAGCAGGGAGACAGACCTCTTGAGCAAATCACCAGCCAGAGATAAACGCAAAGGATTGTGGTCACAACCTAATCAAAAAACTATTCTCATGTCACTAAGTAACAGCCAAAGTCTTACATCAAGCAGAATGTAATCAATTACACTACTACTAATCTCCCTTTTAAAAGTAGGCTGTCTATCTGGATCAGAACACGTTCGCCAGTTGCAGGTCCTTACGCTCCTGCCAACCACTAGGGAAGCAAGCGGAAGGCCGGCATTAGGGACAACATGTTGGGCATTACCAGACAAAAGGGGGATGCCCTAGAGCTCATCTTCCTCCTCTATCAAGGTGTTAATTAGAGGAGATGGCTTTAAAGAAGCATTAAAATCCTATGCAACCACAATTTTAGCCTGCTGCTTGTAAAGGCCTACTAGATCGTTTAACATAGTCGAAACTACTGAGTCAACACCCGAAGAGGCCGATCTTGCATTAAGTACAATCAAGTTTAACCCAGAGGTAAACTTGAGCTGGAGCCCCATTATATCAGGGAAATCAATTTTTAACTGTTTGTGGGCACAGGCAATCTCATTTTTTACTAAGATCATTGAACCCCCGATCGCTCTCCCAGCTTTTTCCGGAGGGCTGGCTACAGCACTGTATGTACAGAAGCCATTGACATACATTTTATCCACTGCCCATGTCTCCTGGAAAACACCTATATAGTTTTTCAATAAACATGATCTAATCGGGGTCAGAGAGCTTAGAATTAATCCCTGCCAGGTTCCATGGCATCAAAGTCAAACCATCATATCATAAGGAACTGATTCATTTACAGAATTGTCAGATCTGGTCAGGGGTCATGCTAGAGCAACTCACTTACTTATTTGAAGATCTTCCTCAGTAGCCTCAGGGTGTGGAAGGAGTCTGCTGTGACAGCATTGGCTTGTGCGGACATGTCCACCTTGTTGTCAACGATAATCACAAGATTCCTAACATAGGAGCTGGGGGTGGGTGTAGGTCCAAGGTCATTTGGCCACCAGGTGGAGTCCCAGTTTGAGGTATTTTTTCTGAAGATGACTACTTCTGTCTTCTTGGTGTTGAGCTTGAGGCAGTTGAACCTCTTCCAGGTGGCGGCCTCAGTCATGCAGGTGGTGAACCTGTCCCTTGTGTTGGGGGTTTTGTCTGAGAGGGACAGTATGAGTTGTGTATCATTGGCATATGAGATTGTGTTGATGTTGTGGCATGACGCTGGTTAGTAGAGTCATATACTTGTTGAAGAGGGTAGGGATGAGGGATGAACATTGAGGCACTCTGCAGACCAATTTTTAAGTTTCTAAGATGTACAGTGCTAGGCTGATTTGCTGTGGTTTTAATACCTTAAAGTTTGTTTAAAAACCTCACAAATAAAAAGCTACAGTTAAAATACAATTATGGCTACTCTTTCAGATCTGGGTGGTCACCCATGAGCCAACTATGAAAGCCTCCACGCCCTATTCTAGTCGCCACTTCTGCCATCTGAGGTTGCTATGAACGTTTTTGCTGGGGCTAATTTTAGTCTCTGAAGTCCGGCCCTGTTACAATGCAAATAAATTACCACGTGAGAAGCCTATCATGTTGGGTTGCAATGAGTTTTAGTGCCCGCTTCTTCATCTCATAGCTACTCTGTTGGTTTAGCAAGCACTGGTTAATAGAAAAAGTGTCTGGTGTGCGTGTTTTTACCATGGGACTAGGATTCTTATATGTGTGTGTGTGTTACCGCGTGCACAAGCACATGCAGTTGTGTGCATGTTTTTTTACTTTGGTGAGTTTAGAGAAAGTGAGTACATATTTGACGAGTTTGGTATGTGTGAGAACGTTTGTGGTGTGTGTGTGTGTATGCATGTGTGCCTGGGTGAGATGAAAGACATCAAATACGTTTGGAACATATTTGCAGCACGTAGATTTTCGACTTCTGTTCAGGCGTCTAAGGATTTATACTTACTCACTAGTGGCAGTTTAAGTTTAAATTGCAATATTTCATATATTCTTGTAAGACCTCATAAAAGAGAGAAGCATCTGTAAAACAGCATCTAAATATACCTATATTTCTGTCTATTAAGCAAGCACTTCATGTCTAAAACTCTGCAAATAATGATATCTAAAACACCGTTTCAATTTCGAAGTATAAATGTTCAACCCTGTACTGATCAAAGTCTATTGCATTCTTGGCTCTCTAAATACCCTCAAATATATCATCTTAACGTTGCAAAAAGAAACACATGAACACTGACAGCAGATTAATGAATGCAGAGAAAGGCAATTTTATGGAAAAGGACCATGGGTTACTGGTAATTATTGTCTGCAGTAAAATATAAAAAATGTAATGCATTATTTGTCCCTAATCCTTTTGTATATCACTGAATTCAAACACCAAAGTGCAATAAAATAAGAATGATGCAAATGTCAGACAAAATAAGAGGCTACATTAAATTCTATTCAAATAGGATTTGGTAATGAACTGGAAAATTAAGAATTTATGCAGCATAAATCATGCTTTATGTTCCAACATGACCCTGGATTTGCATTCCTTTAGAGACAAGTGGTGAGACAACAAAATGATTGAATATAAAATGATGAACTTTTTTGATTCCAAGCAAGTACATTTTCCTAGATTAAAATAATTGAGCTACCAGACCACTGCTTTATTCATGCTCATTACTCTGAACTGCACGTGTTGACAGATTCACAGGTCTTTTATCACTATATAAAAATTACATCACATTTTTTCTTAAATATGTGTTAAGACGCATTGTACCATTGACCTCAAATGCTCTGGTAAATGGTAGAATTTGTGGTTTGATCAATAGTAAAGCCATGGGCTGTTTGATAATGCTACACTCATAACGCATGTCATAGTTTAATTTTTATTTAGTACAAAAGGGGTAGATGATTAGTTCACTGTAATTGTTCTTTTCTAATCGGGGGAGCCCTTTGAAAATGAACTTAGTTGTGAATGGCTCATTACTAACTAGGAGTTCACAATATAGAACATAGGGGCATATTAGCAAGGCGATTATCGCCACTTTAGCGGGACTTTTTCCCGCTAAAGCGGCGATAATATTATCGCCTTATCAACAAGCTGTCGCTAACTGCTGTTAGCGACAGCTTGTAGGCGATAGCGACCGGGTTGGGTGCCGCTTTGCATGCCAGCGATATTTATCGCTAATGGCATGCAAAGTAGGCGTTCCTCACCTCAACAGCGACTGGAAACAGTCGCTGAGGTCGCTAACGCCTATCAGCGAGGCAGGGGCGGTGATTAGCGAACCAGCGCTAAACACGTTTAGCGCTGGTTTGCTAACACCTGGTCCCACCCTGACTTAGCCATGTAATCCAATGAGAGGTGGATTACATGGCTAAGTCCCCTCGCACTATCAGCAAGCAGAACTGGGGAACAGTGTGAATATCGCCTGTTTTCAGGCGATATTCACACTGTTCTCCAAGGTTTCTATCGCTTTGGAGATTAGCATTGCTGATTGCACGCTAACTCCGCGATAGAAACCGGCGATGCCTGGCGATAATTATCCAAGCGCTAATTGCGCTTTGCGATAATTAATGCCAGGCATTGCTAATATCTTCCCATAATCTTTGAGTCAAGGTGCAAAACTTAATATGTCTTCGCTCTCAGGTTCCTAACTATAGCATATGAAATTAAGAACGGAGAGGGCTCCATTCTATGGACAAAATAAAATGGGCTCTCGCTCAATCCATCCTACATGAAAGCTCACGTTTCCCATTTGCCTTCCCACTTTAACTTACCTGACTGGTTCTATTTTTTCACGTTTCTCAATTTCTCTTTCTCTCAAAGCGTAGGGCATTTTCGTTTCTCAAGTGGATATTGACACTTCGATATTATGTCAGAACACCTTAAGTGAAAATCACTTGACAACTTGAGGCTTCTTGGAGGAAGTTCGTTTTATACCACCCCTTAAAAACAGACTGCAAACTTTGGTTTGCAAGGCAAACTTTGGAAGATATCAGGGAATGGGTGGTAATAATTACCATGCATGTGTCTATTTATTCTTATTCCTATTCAGAGGAACTGTTGTCTTGTGTTCCCATTATTTGAATAAGGAGAGACATCAGTTGTGCTTTGGTGTGATGAGTGTCTAAATAGGAAATGATGCATTAAGGGCTGATGTGTGGTGATGAGGTAAAATGCTAGGTGGGTAGTCTGAATGCACTGTCAGCTGCAGATTGGTGAAAGTCAGAGGATGGCGTGGGAGGATGCAAGTACTAGCTGGAAGGTGCATTTAATGTCATTTAGTTACAAGCTGCACCTCAGGATAAAGAAGTATCTTTTGTACATCTGTGTGGACGTAATTCAGTTATATTAAGGACATGAACTGTATCACTGTGATCTTTCCACTTGGGGAATCTCTGTATGTATGTATGTATCTATCTAACGTGCAGCTATGGAGTGCAAACACCTTGACATAGTACCCTCACATAATCAAAGTAGATCTTGTGAGGGTATTATCCCCCAAGTCTGCCACTTGGATTCTTCTGTGAAACAGCAAAGAAATATTTTGGAGTGTGCAGGAGGCTTGGGGATCCTGGAAGCAGACTATGTGGACTACACGATTCTACCTGGGATGTTCTTGTTTTGCCTTTAGGTGGTGCACATTGCAGCATATAGGCACTAGTTTGCCCTAAGTGCATGTACACCGACTTCACTGTGGACACACATAACCTTAATTGCAACATTTGGGATGCATGGACTTAGGGAGAGAAGGACTATATTGTTCTGACCAACCAATGCAGTTGAGTCAACCACACGAAACTAACTGAAAGAGAACAAGAACGTTTGTCCTTACTTTGGGTGGTATGTGCTGTTCCAAGCATATGTTTGTGATGTTATCCTGGCATGGCGCTGTGTCCCTACCTGCTATGTATATTGTGTCACATCTCAATAGTGTTAGTGATGTGGGCTGACCAGGCAAAATTCTAGTAGTTGCTGCCCTGAGCGATCAATCATAGAGAAACTTCCTGCTACCTGTGTACAAAGGAAGACCATATTAAAACATCTCAATAGGAATTAATAATTTAAATGTCTACACCAATTTTAAGGTACTTTCTATGGGGCACCAAACCTTAATGAATAACCTCTCTTAAAATGTAGCCAGGCAAGCATGAGTAAATTAAGACACAGTACATAGGAGCACCAGTGGACATTTAATATTACCATTTCATCCTATGAAGCTTTTCAAGATCACAGTTTTAAAATTGGAAAACAACTGACCCGCTACCTCGAGGAGAACAACATCCTGGACCCTTCCCAGTCCGGCTTCCGCAGCAACCACAGCACCGAAACCGCCCTCATCGCCGCCACCGATGACATCAGGACCCTGCTAGACAACGGAGAAACAGCAGCCCTCATCCTCCTGGACCTATCAGCCGCCTTCGACACGGTCTGCCACCACACACTACGAACACGCCTTCACGACGCCGGGATCCAAGAGAAGGCCCTGGACTGGACCACATCCTTCCTTTCCGGCAGAACACAAAGCGTCCGCCTCGCCCCCTTCCGATCCAAGGCCACCAAGATCATCTGCGGCGCACCCCAAGGCTCCTCCCTCAGCCCAACGCTGTTCAACATCTACATGGCACCCCTCGCCCATGTCGCCCGACAGCACAACCTCAACATCATCTCCTACGCCGACGACACCCAGCTGATCCTCTCCCTCACCAAAGACCCTCACACCGCCAAAGCCCACCTCCACGAAGGAATGAAGGCCGTCGCCGAATGGATGAGGACCAGCCGCCTGAAGCTGAACTCCGGACAAGACGGAGGTCCTCATCCTTGGTTCCAACCCTTCAGCCTGGGACGACTCCTGGTGGCCAACATCACTGGGAACAGCCCCGCCACCCACCGACCACGTACGCAACCTAGGGGTCATCTTCGACCCCACCCTCTCCATGACTAAGCAGGTCAACGCCGTTTCCTCATCCTGCTTCAACATCCTCCGAATGCTCCGCAGGATCTTCAAGTGGATCCCCACCGAAACAAGAAAAACAGTCACCCAGGCCCTCGTCACCAGCAGGCTGGACTACGGAAACGCCCTCTACGCAGGAACGGCGGCTAAGCTCCTGAGACGGCTGCAACGCATCCAGAACGCCTCTGCACGTCTTATCCTCGACATCCCCCGACGCAGCCACATTACACCCCACCTGAGAGACCTGCACTGGCTCCCTGTCAACAAGAGGATAACCTTCAAGCTCCTCACCCACGCACACAAAGCACTCCACAACTCCGGACCAGCCTACCTCAACAGACGACTCAGCTTCTACACCCCCACCCGCCAGCTCCGCTCGACCAGCCTCGCCCTCGCCACAGTCCCCCGCATCCGGAAACGACCGCCGGCGGCAGATCCTTCTCCCACCTCGCCGCCAAGACCTGGAACACCCTCCCCACCAACCTCCGACAGACCCAAGACCTACTGGCCTTCAGAAGACTCCTCAAGACCTGGCTCTTCGATCAGTAGCAGCACCACCCCCCTCTTCCCCCAGCGCCTTGAGACCCTCGCGGGTATGTAGTGCGCTTTATAAGTGACATGATTGATTGATTGATTGATTGATTGATATTGTACTTTTCCAAATTTTCTCAGATTGTTTAAGCACTTCTTCTGTAATAAAATCCACTTAGAGGAAACATTGGAATATGGTTCTATCTCACACATTCATTCCACACAACTCTAGATCATCCACTGCAACCGGTGAAGTCTATAACAATATTTAAGTAATCCTGAAGATTTAAAGTTCACTGCACCAAAGGTGCGAGGCTTACCAAGGGCAGACAATACTTTCTCCTAGCCATAACTTCCAAGAGGCTAAAAATTAATTCAAAAGAAAAAACATTTTCAAAAAGAACTGTGTTAGAGAATCGTATTAAGAGTGCCAGAGCCCATTTTTGGAGCAAGAGTCTGACAGAGGAAGTTAGGTGAAAAGTCTGATCAGCACAGTAGCAGAGGGATAATTTGTGCCTTCTGTGTCAAAGTCTTGCACAAAATCCATTAATATTCATTGCTTGTTAGAACTGACATCCTTGAAGTGGTTTCCCCATCAAAACCTTTTTCCTTCACTCCTCCTGTTTTGCTGAATTAGGGCCTTATTGATGAGAAGCGTCGCATCGCTGCGACAAAGCAGCGCTGCGACACTTCTCAGTGCACCCTCCTTGCGACACCATTGATGCGTCATATTTTCTGTATGACGCATCATGTCGCAAGGAATGACAGATACGTCAGTATTACTGACGTATCTGTTGGCGCAAAACTTACGCATTGCTGGAGTTGTGACGGAAGAGTGCCGCAACTCCAGCAATGTCCCTTTCGCATGGGGCAAGCCCCATGTGAAAGGGCCTGCTTCAGTCTTACGCCTGCCATGAGGCAGGCGTAAGGTTTTCATGCAATGGCGTCCTAGAAGTGGTGCACTGAAATCTTATAGATGCGAGGGAACGCCCACCCTGCATACATTATACCTGATACACGTGACGTATCTGCCTAAATGCATCACTTTGTAAATAGGGAGCAACGTGGTGCATTTTTTAAGCTGCCGGTGCGCCACAAAAAGTGATGCACCGGCGGCACAAACGTGTCACAAGGGCTCATAAATAAGCCCCCTAGTTTTTTATGGCTCTAGGACTCTGCACTCTTTCCGAATGCAAACCAGTGCTATAGTGCTTGTGCTAACTCCTGTAAACATGGTAAAAATTAGGGATGGGCGGAACCTGCGGAATTACCAGAAAACTCAGTGAGATTCGGCAGAGTTCCGCCCACCCAGATTTTAAATAGACTTATTATTTGCGATAAAGAAGACAAACATCATAGCCAATGCTGCCAACTCGTGCCCGTATGTGGTTAAAATGAAATCAAATTTAAGACTAATAATTTGTTTTACCTTATTTTAAGTTTCAAGGTATCACTGAGCAGGCTCGAATTCTGTCTGTTTCAAAACATGCTCAGTCAGAATTGCAACATCCGATTTCTGAAAATATTCCACTTTGGCAAGTCAGGTGCTTTTAGGGTGCTATGGTTTTAGGTGATTCCCGAGACGCGAGAGCAGCAAGGGCCGAGCAAGAGCCGAGCAAGCAGGAGCAAGTAGCAGCTGCGGAGAGGAGCAGTGGCAGCACGGTGCAGGAGGCGCTCACCTCAGCATGCAGGATGGCAGGGCGGTGGTAGTGGACGGCAGCTCTCAGCACTGGGGTGAGTGCCAATTTTGAGCCTCTGAGTCCCGAGCAGGTTTGCCACCGAGGCCGCGCTTGCTGTACGTGCTTCGATGCACACCGCATGCTTGAGACAGTGCCTCTACCTTTGCTTCTCCTCCCCCTCACTGGATCACTGTCCCCCCATGTGGGGGTGCATTCGCCTAGTTCCTACTTCCTACCTCCTGCCAGGCTTTAACACAGTGGCACAGCAAACAAATGATGGACGGAATGCTGACAATGCAAACATTCTCCCCCAGTCAAAAGATCTGGGTTAAATCCATTGTTCTTTTGCCCACTACGCCACCCCAGTTTGGACCCAGCCATATGCAAATCAGTCTTGACCCTGTGCCCCATGGGAACAGTCCAGACCGAACTGCCAGGCCAGGTCCTCCCTGGACCGGAAACAAGCATCCTGGGACCGGTTCCAGGGTATGTCACCCTTCTTCAGCCAGACTAGCTTGAATCCAGTGGCACAGTGAGCAAGGGACCCACGTCTGGGCATACCCATCCCACTTAGGGCGAAAAGTGTTACAGCAAACAAATGATGGACGGAATGCTGACAATGCAAACATTCTCCCCAGTCAAAAGATCTGGGTTAAATCCATCGTTCTTTTGCCCACTACGCCACCCCAGTTTGGACCCAGCCATATGCAAATCAGTCTTGACCCTGTGCCCCATGGGAACAGTCCAGACCGAACTGCCAGGCCAGGTCCTCCCTGGACCGGAAACAAGCATCCTGGGACCGGTTTCAGGGTATGTCACCCTTCTTCAGCCAGACTAGCTTGAATCCAGTGGCACAGTGAGCAAGGGACCCACGTCTGGGCATACCCATCCCACTTAGGGCGAAAAGTGTTACAGCAAACAAATGATGGACGGAATGCTGACAATGCAAACATTCTCCCCCAGTCAAAAGATCTGGGTTAAATCCATCGTTCTTTTGCCCACTACGCCACCCCAGTTTGGACCCAGCCATATGCAAATCAGTCTTGACCCTGTGCCCCATGGGAACAGTCCAGACCGAACTGCCAGGTGTCAGGTTACCAAACACTCTTACCTGTAAGGTGCTTGGCTGTGTTTTGCAGAGACGCTATGAGCCAACTTCCAAGAACCCTATTAGATAACCTGTGAGTTAGTGATACACTTAAGGCTATGCAATAGAACTCAGGGAGGAGGGCCGGGTACTGGGCGCTGGTGGTGTCCTGTTGTCGACCTGCGATCTTTAGGAGTAATGAGTAGCGTCCAGTAGTCTTGTGATGGTGTTGGAGTATAACGTGAGGGCGCGGTCAGTCTCGTGGTGAAGTCAGGATGATCGTTGTCGTGGCGTCTTCTGGTGTTGAAAAGCTTTCTCTCTGACCCCCAATCCCTCAGACCATCACGATATGCTGAAAAGAGAAATATATATACAACAACCTGCAAACCGGTATCACAGTTCGTAGAAAATTACGTTTCACTGAGCAATATTAATGTCCTTGTGTTTTCTTTAGATTCTTCCAAGTTCCTTCACTAAGAAAAATGTCCCGACAGTGTCCTTTAAATGTTGCTAATGGGTTTTCTCCAGCTCTGTACTGTCTTGCGGTGGGCGCCTTAAATAGAAATATTCTCTTAGCTTTTGTCTTTTCCTTCCACAGGTAACCGCTGTAGAACTGCGCTGCAATCCAGGAAGGAGCAGGAACCAAGACGGCCTTTTCAGGAATCCTCGCTGAGAAGCAGGTAAGCAAATAGTTGTCTCCGTACAACTACCGGAAGGCTAAGCACCTTCCAGAAGTTGGGTGTGGCATTTTATAGCCATGCCACACCCAACTTGGCCTATACGTCGTGTGCGACGCGATGTGCGGCATTTTCCCGTTCAGTGCAGTGAAACGGGTCTAT
>CAWUFW010026373.1:0-34238 GCA_963921515.1 Calotriton arnoldi
CACACGATGCCTACGTGATGAGGAGTAGTCGCATCCCGAGGATGATGTCACAGATGCGGAACCAGCGTGCCTGGCTTGTTGGTGTGTACTGACTTTGTACCATTGTCAGGGGCGTAACAAACACCCCCTCAGCCCCCGCGGTGCGGGGGGGCCCCCAGTCTTCAGTACATGAAGGGGGCCCCCTCAGCTCATCGGTAGAGAGCTGTTTGTCTCTTGCTCTAAAGCAGCTGCAGCAGTCTGCAGCCTGCTCTGAGCTCCTCGCGCTGCTGACCTAGGACTGAAGAGAAACAATGTAACAAGTTACATTGTTTCTCTTCAGTCAGAGCGCGCCAGGCCTGGAAAAAGGATGGGGGTGGGGGCCCCCAGAGAGAGCATTGTGAATCTCAGGGTCGCTGGGGACACTGGGACATGCAGGCTGTGCATTCATCCTTTGCCTACTGCTGGGCCGGACCCTGCCTGCCTGTCAGAGATGTCCCGCCAAAGGACCGTCCTCCTGCTGCTGCTCTGGGCAGGGGTGGTGCGGGCCAGCAGCAAAGAGGTAAGAGTGGACAGGAGCATGTGAGAAGGGTGCCTGCCAACCCAATCTATTTTTGTGGGGAATAACGAAGTTTCTCCAGGTTTGCTAACAACAACTCATTGTTTTGTTGTTGTTGTTGTATATTAAGACGAAAAACATATAATCAAGGTGTGCAGTCCAGGTATCCAGCGTAGAGAGAGAGTGGAGAGAGAGAGCGTAGAGAGAGAGCGGAGAGAGAGAGAGAGTGGAGAGGCAGAGAGCGGAGAGAGAGAGCGGAGAGAGAGTGGAGAGAGAGAGACAGTGGAGAGAGAGAGAGAGTGGAGAGAGAGCGTAGAGAGAGACAGTGGAGAGAGAGAGAGACAGTGGAGAGAGAGAGACAGTGGAGAGAGAGAGTGGAGAGAGAGAGAGCGTAGAGAGAGAGCGGGTAGAGAGAGAGTGGAGAGAGAGTGGAGAGAGAGTGGAGAGAGAGTGGAGAGAGAGTGGAGACAGAGAGACAGTGGAGAGAGAGACAGTGGAGAGAGTGGAGAGAGAGAGAGAGAGAGCATAGAGAGAGACAGTGGAGAGAGAGAGAAAGTGGAGAGAGAGAGAGAGAGTGGAGAGAGAGAGCGGAGAGAGAGAGCGGAGAGAGAGAGAGAGCGTAGAGAGAGAGAGAGTGGAGAGAGAGAGTGGGGAGAGAGTGGAGAGACACAGTGGAGAGAGAGTGGCGAGAGAGAGACAGTGGAGAGAGAGACAGTGGAGAGAGAGAGAGAGTGGAGAGAGAGAGAGAGTAGAGAGAGCGTAGAGAGAGACAGTGGAGAGAGAGAGACAGTGGAGAGAGAGAGAGTGGAGAGAGAGAGAGCGTAGAGAGAGAGCGGAGAGAGAGAGTGGAGAGAGAGAGCGTAGAGAGAGAGCGGAGAGAGAGAGAGTGTAGAGAGAGAGAGTGGAGAGAGAGAGTGGAGAGAGAGAGACAGTGGAGAGAGAGAGTGGAGAGAGAGAGACAGTGGAGAGAGAGAGACAGTGGAAAGAGAGAGACAGTGGAGAGAGTGGAGAGAGAGAGAGTAGAGAGAGCATAGAGAGAGACAGTGGGGAGAGAGAGACAGTGGAGAGAGAGAGACAGTGGAGAGAGAGCGTAGAGAGAGAGAGAGCGTAGAGAGAGAGAGAGCGTAGAGAAGGAGAGAGAGTGGAGAGAGAGAGAGTGGAGAGAGAGAGACAGTGGAGAGAGAGAGGAGTTAGAGAGTGGAGAGAGAGAGACCGTAGAGAGAGAGTGGAGAGAGAGAGACAGTGGGGAGAGAGAGTGGAGAGAGAGAGAGAGTACAGAGAGAGCGTAGAGAGAGACAGTGGAGAGAGAGAGACAGTGGAGAGAGTGGAGAGAGAGAGAGCGTAGAGAGAGAGTGGAGAGAGAGAGACAGTGGAGAGAGACAGTGGAGAGAGTGGAGAGAGAGAGCGTAGAGAGAGAGAGTGGAGAGAGAGAGTGGAGAGAGTGGAGAGAGAGAGTGGAGAGAGACAGTGGAGAGAGACAGTGGAGAGAGTGGAGAGAGAGAGTAGAGAGAGAGCGTAGAGAGAGACAGTGGAGAGAGAGAGACAGTGGAGAGAGAGAGACAGGGGAGAGAGAGAGAGTGTGGAGAGAGAGCGTGGAGAGAGCGTAGAGAGAGAGCGTAGAGAGAGAGTGGAGAGAGAGAGAGCGTAGAGAGAGAGAGTGGAGAGAGACAGTGGAGAGAGGAGAGAGAGGGTGGAGACAGAGAGACAGTGGGGAGAGAGACAGTGGAGAGAGTGGAGAGAGAGAGAGTAGAGAGAGAGCGTAGAGAGAGAGAGTGGAGAGAGAGAGCGTAGAGAGAGAGAGTGGAGAGAGAGAGACAGTGGAGAGAGAGAGAGACAGTGGAGAGAGAGTGGAGAGAGAGAGTGGAGAGAGAGTGGAGAGAGCGTAGAGAGAGAGAGTGGAGAGAGAGAGAGAGAGGAGAGAGAGAGCGTGGAGAGAGAGAGCGTGGAGAGAGAGAGAGAGAGTGGAGAAAGAGAGTGGAGAGAGAGAGTGGAGAGAGAGAGAGTGGAGAGAGCGTAAAGAGAGAGAGTGGAGAGAGAGACAGTGGAGAGAGTGGAGAGAGAGACAGTAGAGAGAGAGACAGTGGAGAGAGAGAGAGAGTGGAGAGAGAGAGAGGAGAGAGAGTGGAGAGAGAGTGGAGAGAGAGAGTGGAGAGAGAGAGAGAGAGAGGGAGAGAGAGAGAGGGAGAGAGAGCGGAGAGAGAGAGAGCGGAGAGAGAGAGCGAGAGAGAGAGAGTGGAGAGAGAAAGAGGAGTGGAGAGAGAGAGGGAGAGAGAGAGAGTGGAGAGAGAGCGGAGAGAGAGCGAGAGAGAGAGAGAGGGAGAGAGAGACTGAGAGAGAGAGAGTGGAGAGAGAGTGGAGAGAGAGTGGGGAGGAGAGATAGAGAGTGGAGGAGAGAGAGAGCTGGAGAGAGAGAGAGACTGGAGAGAGAGAGACAGTGGAGAGAGAGAGACAGTAGAGAGAGAGTGGAGAGAGAGAGTGGAGAGAGAGAGAGTGGAGAGAGGGAGAGCGTGGAGACAGAGAGCGTAGAGAGAGAGAGCTTTGAGAGAGAGAGAGCGTAGAGAGAGAGAGCTTTTAGAGAGAGAGAGAGCGTAGAGAGAAAGAGTGGAGAGAGAGAGAGAGAGAGAGAGAGAGTGGAGAGGGAGACCGTGGAGAGAGAAAGAGTGGAGAGAGAGAGAGAGTGGAGAGAGAGAGAGAGTGGAGAGAGAGAGTGGAGAGAGCGTAGTGAGAGAGAGTGGAGAGAGTGGAGGGAGAGAGAGAGAGAGTGGAGAGAGAGAGAGAGTGGAGAGAGAGAGAGAGAATAGAGAGAGAGAGCGTAAAGAGAGTGGAGAGAGAAAGAGAGTGGAGAGAGAGAGAGAGAGTGGACAGCGAGAGACAGTGGAGAGAGACAGTGGAGAGAGAGTAGAGAGAGAGCGAATAAAGAGAGTGGAGAGAGAGAGTGGAGAGAGAGAGCGTAGAGAGAGAGAGAGAGCGAGTGGAGAGAGAGAGTGGAGAGAGAGCGTAGAGAGAGAGAGTGGAGAGAGAAAGAAAGTGGAGACAGAGAGTGGAGAGAGTAGAGAGAGACAGTGGAGAGAGAGAGGAGAGAGCGAGTGGAGAGAGAGTAGAAAGAGAGACTGACTGACTGAGCGACTGAGATACTGACTGACTAAGAGACTGACTGAGAGACTGAGAGAGAGACTGACTGACTGAGAGACTGACTGACAGAGAGAGAGACAGATTGAGAGAGAGACTGACTGACTGAGGTAGAGAGAGACTGACTGACTGAGAGAGAGAGACTGACAGAGAGAGAGACTGACTGAGAGAGAGAGACTGAGAGAGACTTAGAGAGAGACTGAATGACTGCGAGAGAGACTGACTGACTGAGAGACTGACAGAGAGAGAGACTGACAGAGAGAGAGAGAGAGAGAGAGACTGACTGAGAGAGACTGACTGACTGACAGAGAGAGAGAGACTGACTGACTGAAGTAGAGAGAGAGACTGACTGACAGAGAGAGTCTGACAGAGAGAGACTGACAGAGAGAGACAGAGAGAAAGAGACTGACAGAGAGAGAGAAAGACAGATTGAGAGAGAGAGAGACTGACTGACTGAGGTAGAGAAAGACTGACTGACAGAGAGAGAGACTGACTGACAGAGAGAGACTGATTGACTGCGAGAGAGACTGAGAGACTGACAGAGAGAGAGAGACTGACAGAGAGAGAGAGACTGACTGACTGAGAGAGACTGACTGACAGAGAGACTGACTGACTGACTGAGAGAGAGACTGACTGACTGACTGACAGAGACTGACTGACAGAGACTGACTGACAGAGACTGACTGACAGAGAGAGACTGACTGACAGAGAGAGAGACTGACTGACAGAGAGAGAGACTGACAGAGAGAGAGACAGAGAGAAAGAGACTGACAGAGAGACTGACTGATTGAGAGAGACTGACAGAGAGAGAGAGACTGACTGAGAGAGAGACTGACTGGCAGAGAGAGAGACTGACTGACTGAGAGACTGACAGAGAGAGAGACTGACTGACAGAGAGAGAGAGACTGACTGAGAAAGAGAGAGAGAGAAACTGACAGAGCGAGACTGACTGACAGAGAGAAATACTGACAGAGAGAGAGACTGACTGAGAGAGAGACTGACTGAGAGAGAGACTGACTCAGAGAGAGATACTGACTGACAGAGAGAGACTGACAGAGAGAGTGTCTGAGAGAGACTGACAGAAAGAGAGACTGACTAACTGAGAGAGACTGACTGACTGACTGAGAGAGAAACTGACTGAGAGAGACTGACTGACAGAGAGAGACTGAATGACTGAGAGAGAGAGACACTGACTGACTGACAGAGAGAGAGACTGACAGAGAGAGAGACTGACTGAGAGACTGACTGAGAGAGACTGACTGAGAGAGACTGACTGAGTGAGACTGACTGACAGAGAGAGAGACTGACTGACAGAGAGAGACTGACAGAGAGAGAGACTGACTGACAGAGAGAGACTGACTGACAGAGAGAGACTGACTGACAGAGAGAGAGACAGACAGAGAGAGAGAGAGAGAGACAGAGAGAAAGAGACTGACAGAGAGACTGACTGATTGAGAGAGACTGACAGAGAGAGAGAGACTGACTGAGAGAGAGACTGACTGACAGAGAGACTGACTGACAGAGAGACTGACTGGCAGAGAGAGAGAGAGACTGACTGACTGAGAGACTGACAGAGAGAGAGACTGACTGACAGAGAGAGAGAGACTGACTGAGAAAGAGAGAGAAACTGACAGAGCGAGACTGACTGACAGAGAGAAATACTGACAGAGAGAGAGACTGACAGAGAGAGAGAGAGAGACTGACTGAGAGAGAGACTGACTGAGAGAGAGACTGACTCAGAGAGAGATTCTGACTGACAGAGAGAGACTGACAGAGTGTCTGAGAGAGACTGACAGAAAGAGAGACTGACTGACTAACTGAGAGAGACTGACTGACTGACTGAGAGAGAAACTGACTCAGAGAGACTGAATGACTGAGAGAGAGAGACACTGACTGACTGACAGAGAGAGAGACTGACAGAGAGAGAGAGACTGACTGAGAGACTGACTGAGAGAGACTGACTGAGAGAGACTGACTGACAGAGAGAGAGACTGACTGACAGAGAGAGACTGACTGACAGAGAGAGAGAGAGACTGATGGAATTGGGGTCAAAGTGTGTATGAAGCAATGCAATGCCTCAAGATTGCTATTGTCTGGCGCGGAGAATGGGAGGGGGGGCCCCCTCCATGTAGTTTGCAGGGGGGCCCCCTCAAGTTTCGTTACGCCACTGACCATTGTGTGTGTTCTGCAATGTAGTGTTCCACCCTCTTTTCCAACTCAGCTAATGTGCAATTGTCTGTATGTAGGTGACTCCGGATACCCCAACATGCCGTGGTTGCTGACGCCCCTCAGGAACCCTGTGACACCAGCCCAGATGCGCTACAATGAGGCACATGGTCGGACCAGGAGAGTGATTGAGCGGACATTTGGTCTCCTGAAGAGCCGCTTCCGCTGCCTAGATAAGACAGGAGGGGCCCTCCCATATGCCCCAGCAAAGGTGTGCAAGATTGTCATCGTCTGCTGCATGCTACACAACCTGGCAGTGCGGAAGGAGTTGCCTCTCATCCTGGATGACGATGACCAAAATCCGCCACCTGTGGAGGATCCTGGGCTGGACCACGATGCCAGTGATGATGATGATGATGATGAGGGTGATGTCCGCACACAGCTCATCACCAACTTCTTCAGCTGAATGTGAGTATCCAGGGATGTTATGTCAATGATGTGAGTTTGCATGATATGTGTTGGTGGTGCTCTGGTGCTGTTTGAGTGTGTCCATGTGCTACTTGACTGGATGCGTGCAACGATGTGTCCTTACAGGTAGTCTGTACTCCACAACAGTGTTGACATGCTAACTTGGTTCTGGGTGGGTATCTTGTGACATGTATTGGGCATGAGTATTGCAGTTCTGTCCTGTTCTTCAGTGCTTTTGACTGTGTGTCATTTCTGTCCTTCACTGGGTACTTTCAGAGTTGTTTGGTCAACTGTGATCCCCCGACACCGTGAATCAACTTCCAGGGTGGTAGCTGTCGTTTCCCTACAGGTGATGTGCGCCACACCCATGGACTTCCTTTCTTCTACACTTGTTGACTGTGTGCCCACTGCCAGGTGGGATTACCTTGCATCTGTAGTGGTTACAACATGTTGCAAATGTGTAATAAACCTGTGCTTCACTTTGTGATGTGCGTTGTCTGTGGTCACACATCTGACTGACATTTGCTTACTGCACCAGTGGGCTAGTTAACACAGACTGTGAATAGGTGTTGGGTCTGTGCATTGCACCGTATTTCCTGGCAACATCAGTGTAGGCGATGAGTCAGATGGCCCTGGTGTGTATGTGTTGTGTAGCCCTGGTGGTGTGTCTCCCTCATATGTGTCACGTCGCCAAGACTCACATGCCGGTGTTGTACTTGCTGTAGCAGTTAGCATGCACAGTGTCATTTCACAGATCATCATCTCCACTTCAGAAACAACGTTGGAATCACAACAGAGGCAAGTATGGTGTATTAGTGAGTTTATTGACATACATGTGTGAGTATAGTGCACAGGATGGTGGGTGCTGTACATTGTGATTGTAATCCAAAGTTCCTAGATGATTTGGAAGTCCTGATAGCAGAAATGTCCTGAGTAAAGTCCACAGTCATCTGATACATTGGTCCAACTTGAGCTCCCATGTCATGTGGGAGAGTTGTGTTGCATTCGACAGGGTGAAGAGTTTGGGCACAAAGGTGATTTTCCAGAATAGGTGTTGGCTTCCTGGGGGTTGTGCATGGCCATCAGCCTCTCAGTTGTCCTTCCTCGGACGACCCCTCTTCTTTGGGGGACCCTCAAGTGCAGGCTGCTGCGGTGCAGGGGACTCTCCGCCAGAGTCATCCTCCCTCCCTGTGGCAGTTGCAGTTGTTGCAGCACCAGATGTTGTGGGCACACAGGGAGGTGTTGACATGTTGGTGCAAATCTGGCGGAGGCATTGTAATATGTCCCTATGCACCGCCGTCTGTTCTTGCACTGTGTCCCACTTGGACTCCATGCGGGGCATGTGTGGGCAGCCTGCTGCTGTTGAATGTCCCTGAGGATCCCCACTACCTGGCTGAACTCTCCGGTGCTAGTCTGGTACGCATCAGCTATGCGTACCAGTTGTGGGTCATCATGCAGTCCAGACCCCTCTGCAAGCAGCGACCTATGTCTACCACCCCTCCCACCACCCCATGCAACACGTGAAGGACCTGCGGTGGCACGCACAGGTGACCCTGGGCCCCCTTGGGGGTTGTTGCTGGTGTTGGTGTCCGTAGCTCCACGTTGGGCCGGGCTCCGTGTGCTGTTGGTGGTGGTGGTCCTTGGTCTGTCCTTGTCGGCAGGGGTGGTCTATGTGTTGGCAGTTGTTGGAGGGGTGGGTGCAGGGGGTGCAGCTGGTGGTCCTGCTGGTGCTGCATGATGACTCACTGCCGAGGTGCCAGGTAGGTCTTCATCATCCGAGGTGGGCAGAGGCTGTTCCACACCAGTGAGCTCAGTGTCCCCCGGAGCCTGGGACAGGGACTCCTCAGCGTCTGCTGCTGTGTCCCCATCATCACCTGTATTTGGAAGAGACACACAATGTATGTAATGTTTCTACAGGCGTCAATGGTTCAAACACCTGACAGTTGTGACTGTACCTCTGGATGCGGGCCTGTACATTGCATTGTCCTAAGTTGTCACAGTCAGCTGTTGATGTAGCGCATTGTCCTGACAACATAAAGCATTTCAATGTGAATGTTGAGGTGTGTGCATGGCCAGCATTGGTGGTATTTGGTTGACATCCGGACATCCTTCTCCCTCCAGCCCAGTTATCCCACCATGAAGCATGCCACCCTTGCAGTGGGTGCAGGTTGACTCTCAGGATGTCAGTCAGTGGTGTCTTGCTGTTGGTTGGTGGCCAGTTCCCAGCATGGCCTTGTGCTCCCCACAACAGAGCACCAGTGTCAGACATCTTTGATGGGGCTTTCCACTCTCTGTGAGGTGTGCATGCTTCAGTGTGAGCTTGCTGGGCCATGTGGGGGGCGATGTTGAGCTGTGACTACCACTGCCATCATGCTATTGCCTCCACCCCCTTCCCAGCATGCCCATACTTCCTTCCTTTTGAGTGTACTTCACTGTGTGTGGGTGTGACAGCAATGGCAAGATGGCTGACAGTGGTGTCCTGCTGTTGGTTGGTGGCCAGTTCCCAGCATGGCCTTGTGCTCCCACAACAGAGCACCAGTGTCAGACATCTTTGATGGGGCTTTCCACTCTCTGTGAGGTGTGCATGCTTCAGTGTGAGCTTGCTGGGCCATATGGGGGGGGATGTTGAGCTGTGACTACCACTGCCATCATGCTATTGCCTCAACCCCCTTCCCAGCATGCCCATACTTCCTTCCTTTTGAGTGTACTTCACTGTGTGTGGGTGTGACAGCAATGGCAAGATGGCTGACAGTGGTGTCCTGCTGTTGGTTGGTGGCCAGTTCCCAGCATGGCCTTGTGCTCCCCACAACAGAGCACCAGTGTCAGACATCTTTGATGGGGCTTTCCACTCTCTGTGAGGTGTGCATGCTTCAGTGTGAGCTTGCTGGGCCATGTGGGTTGGGGATGTTGAGCTGTGACTACCACTCCCATCATGCTATTGCCTCCACCCCCCTTCCCAGCATGCCCATACTTCCTTCCTTCTGACTCTGCTTCCCTGTGGGGTAGTGTGCCTGTGCTGAATGGATGGCTGACAGTGTTGTCCTGGCGTTTGTTTGGCTACAAGTCCCATGTGTGTCACTGTGCTTCCCACAGCATGACCCAGGGTGGTGGTTCTTTGTGGGATAATTAATTTTAGTGTGAGGCAATGCATTTTCCCAGGTGAGTTGTGTGTAGTTTGTGTTAGGGGTGTGAGTGGGAAGAGCTGCTGGTAACTATGGTCATAGCTGTCAGTCCTCCTTCCCGCCCAGCCAGATATCCCACCATGGAACGTGCTTCCATTGCAGGGAGTGCAAGTTGTCTTTCAGGATGTCAGTCAGTGGTGTCCTGCTGTTTGTTGGTGCCCAGTTCCCAGCAGGGCCTTGTGCTCCCCACAGCAGTAGCCAGTGTCAGCCATCTTGTCAGTTGTTTTCCACTCCCTGTGATGTGAGCATGGTTCAGAGTGGTGTTGATGGGCGTATTGTGAGGGTGGGCAATATCTGTGACTACAACTCCCATGATGCTATTGGCTACACTGACTTGACCAGCATACACAGAATTCCTTCCTTTCTGTGGGATTCCCTGTGTGGTGGTTTTGTAGTGGTGGCTACATATCTGACAGTGTTTGTTGGTTAGATTTGTGCCACTGCCTAGCTTTTAGTTGTTGTAGGGTTTGTACATGTCATGACACAGTTACATATCACTATGAGATGGCATGTATTGTGTTTATCTGACTGACATACACATCTTGGGATGATTCTGGTTTTGTTGCTGTGGATTTGCTAAGGGTGCATGGTTTGACTATCCCCTTGACAGTGATGTGTGTGTATTGTCACACAATATTGGGTATATTGGTTGTGTACTCACCAGGCTCTGGGATGTTTTCTAGTCCATATACGCTCACTGGTGGTAGGATGGCCCGCACCTTCTCCTCCCAGGGCCTGAGGTATAGTGGTTTGGCAGGAGGGCCACTGCCGGTGTGTTGGCTCAAGATGTAATCCTTCTTCAGTAGGTCCCTGACCCTCCTGCGCACATCATACCACATGTTCTGGATGTCTTCCTTTGTGCGCAAACATGGTGATTGTGCGTTCACCCTGTCGACGATCCTCGCCCACATCTTGGTTTTCTGCGACATGGGGGTCTGTTGGACCAGTGTACCAAACAGCTGTGGCTCTACCCTGAGGATCTCATCTACCAGGACTTCCAATTCACTATCTAGGAACTTTGGATTCTTCTTGGGGGGCATGGTGATGGGTGGTGGTGGTGAGTGATGTGTGTGTGATGTGTGTGTTGGTGTGCAAGTGAGGGTGTGTGAGTGTGTGTTTTGCTGGGTGTATGTGAGGGTGCTATTTGTTGAGGTGCTGATGGTGTGTGGCTTGTGTGATGGATGAGCTGTGAGTGTGTGTGGTTGCTGTCTGTTGGTGTTCTGTGCTGGCAGGTAATTTGAATTTGCAAAGGATCATGGTAGAGATTTGTGTCCTTTATATGGGTGGAGTTGTGGGTGTGTCTTTGTTCCCTGTTTCCCCCCCCCCAGTATTTATTTGCTTTGTAATTGCTTGTTTGGCCTTTTTTTTGGTGTTTTTCCCTTTGTACTTTTTGTGCATGTAGGAGACGTTCTTCTGACCGAGTCGGACCCTGCAGTTGTCTCGTGCGAGCTTCTCCGAGTCGTTCACGCTGTGTTTGTGTTGTTTTATGTGCTGCGTACGCGTCGGTCGCGGTGTATTGGGTTGCTTCGGCTCACTGTTTTGTATGCGTTTCGGTCGTACGGCTTGAGCTCCGTGCGACTCGGTCGTGTTTTCCACGTGATGCATCGTACTGCGCGGGTCGGAGTTCGCGGGTATGTTTCGTTCGGGTTCCTTCCTGGTGCGTGTCGGTCGGTTCGATTCGCGCGGTTTTCCGGCCGGATAGCTGTTTTCCGCGCGGTTCGGTCGTTCGGCTTGTGTTCCGTACGAGTCGGTCGGATTTTGCACGCATTTCATCATACTTTGCGGGTCGGGCTGCACCGGTCCGTGTCGGTCGGAATAAATTCCGGATCCGAGTCGGTCGGTACGTTTTCCGGCCCGAATCGGAATCGGCCCCTTAGTGTGAGATGAGGTAGAAATATTGAGCTTTTATCTGTTTCTTGAGGGTGAGTAGTGTGCCTGGGTTCTGAGTGGCATGCACACCCATTACCTACGTAGAATGATGATAATTATCTTGCTGGCCTTTCCAGAGACCCTAAAACTCTCTCCCCAAAAGAATATTTTTTCATGCAGCTATGTAAATTTCTTAGATTCCCCTACATTTCTAATTTTTATGGAGTCTCAATTTGAACATAGCAATCTTTGGCCACCTAAACACATTTGCAGCCCAGATGACTCCCAAGAAGTTTTCTTCACTAAAGATTTCAGGAGTAGTTTGTGAGAGACTGGATATTTCATGAATCAGGTAGTACCTACCCTTATGCTGTTGTAAGCCTCCATCAGTATTGTAGTTTTTGCAGAAAGCAACTTCATCCATTCACTCAAGGGCTCTTCAGGATTTTGACATTTCTATTAATAAATATTTGGAAAATAATACTTTTATTCATTTGCTTCCCTCCAACCCTAAAATCCCCATTATTTATAATTTCGCAATGTATGGTAATAACAATAGGGTGAAGTCAAAAACTGAGTTACTTTGCGAAACAGATTTTAATGTCTCCAAATCTATCAAGATATGGGGAAAAAATGGCTCAAAATATGTATTTTATATTTACAATAGATTATTAAATATACTATCCTTATTGAAAAAGGTGAATAATGATTTAAATGTTAATTATTAGTCTGTGGCAATGCCATAAGTGATTTATTTCATATGTTTTTCATATATCCTCACGGTCATAACTTCTGGTTGAAAGTTTGGAAACAGATACATTTGTTATTCAACATAATTGTTCAATGTAAATGTTCTGATAGATTTCTTGGTAGTTTTTGACTGGAACAGGATATCTAGCAAATATAAGTTAATTGATTGTTATTAGTGATTGCTTTCCAACAAATAACAGAGAATTGGAAAAATACATCTAACATCTCTTTAATGTCAAGGTGGCATGATATAAGAAAGAATCATAGGTTAGTTTGAGCCGTTCAGTCTTCTGTGCACTAGCTAGTAAGAAATAATTTTTTTGTGCTCGATTTATCAAATGTTCTCACCAAATAATGTATATCAAAAAACATATACAATGAGCTCAGCAGAAGTGCCAAAGCGACCTTAAGCATTTTTATATTTTGAATTTATGGTCTGATTCTTACAGTTAAAACCGACACATAAGGCTATGGCTTTCTTGCAATAATGTTATAACTTCTTCGTTGTATTTTCAATAAGGCTATTCTGTTCAAATTGTTTGGAACTTCTAATTTCATTGATTACTAACCCTCTCTCGTCTCATAATGTATTTTCTCTTTTTTTCCATCTTTTGAAAAATAAATTCTTTAAAAGTTGTATTGCATATGTTATAACATACATTATTTGTTATAATGTTTTATGTATGTCATTGTTTAATATACAGTATTTCATCATGTTTCTTATTATTGTAACTATGTGGAACAATATTGTAACGGTTGTAGTTTTATTTATTATAAATAAATCTAAGTAAGTAAGTAAGTAATCTCTTTATTGCGTGATTAATTAAAACCTTTGCAATCAGTAAAAACGTGTGTAAAAACAAAACAACGTCATATAATACTAGAATTAGTTAAATGCATTAAAAGTAGCAATGATTCCATAAAATTACAAGAAGGATAAAAGCTGACGTGCAATACAGCCAATAAGGTGCATAAAGTGGCATGAAAAGTGCAACATTTTTTGGAGTATTATTTCCTGAGGGTCCCTTTGCAATGCCAGTTCCTTTAAAATTAGTGTTAGGGATTTCGATATAAATAGAATTAAAATCTGTGAGCGGACAACGAAAAGTTCATTGTTGACAGTTCCAGTTTGCAGTACATCGTGTCATTTGTTCGCCCAGTTCATAGCACCCCTTACCAGGTAATTCCCATGTCTGTGATAGGCTTATACCTTAGCCCATGTTGCTGAGCCTGGGGTGACTTGATAGAATAAAGAATTTTATGTCACCGTTGCTGGCCCACAGCCCAAAAGTGGCTGCTAAGGAGCACGAAGGAACCGTAGTGATAAACATAATTGCCGGAGACAATCTCTTTAAAACAGGATTGTTGTACACTGCTCAGAAGACGGAGGGCCCAAATTGATGTCCAGTTTATAAATAAATCTACTTAAACTCAAAATAACAATGGCAGACATTGATAATATTCTATCTTATAAAAAGATATCTGAAGGTGTGACTCCAAGTTTTAACATTTACTTCCATGAATTACTTGTTCTTAAACATTTGCCACTTAAGTCTTTATTTTCCTGTCCTCCAAGACTTTGGCGTGCATTTCAGAATGGATTGCAAGCACCTCAAGTGAATTATTTACTTGGCATGATTCACAAAGCTAACTTACACTTTTGATTAATTTACTTATTTTGGTAACTTTACTACTTTTTGATTATTGACAAAATCCAAACGTAAGTTCCTGCTAAAACAGTAGTAAGTCCAGCAGTACAAATGGCCAGGCACTGGTACTGCAACACCGTCGCATAGAAAATAATGTAGGTAGGAATTAAAATTAAATCCCATAGGAAATAATGTTAAAATAAATTACAATATTTAAAATAGTTAACTTATAAATAAATATACTTTAATGTTATAAACATATACACAAATAGTAAATTTTTATTATTTAATTATAACATATTTTAATACCCTAATTTTAGAAAAATCATGTCACAATAATTTGTATTATTAATAATACATATTTTTATTTGCATTGAAAAATATCTAAATTAATTTTAATTACTTTTATACATCTCTTTTAATAATTCTTAATGCATTGTAAAAATTGTTTTTTTATTTAAATGTCAGAAAAAGAATTTTAATTTAATGTATTATATTTCCATTAGTTAAAGCTACATTTCAAAATTAAGTTAATGGTGCTGTAGATTTTTTTACATTTTTTTCTACATTTTAAAGAAATATATAAATGTAATTTACATTAATAGTTAATTTAAAATATTGTTAATATTTCTTTTTGAGTGTAATTATTTTTTTTTAACTACCCTCCATTATTTTCTACTAGAGGGGTTAGCAGTACCAGCGGGTTTGCCATGCGTGGTGCTGGGCTTTCTACTTGGGCAGCGTATCTGGCAGCCCAATACGGTAGCCTTTCTACCTCAGTCAGGCCTAAGTGTACTCCCTATAAGAATTTTCCCCCTACCTGGTTCTAAATAAAAGAGGTAAGGGCAGTTATTGATCGTATTAAGCTTTTAAGAGCCGCAGGCCCCGACAGTATTCTGGTAGTGATATTTAAATCCAAATGTGACTGGTGGGCAAGGGTGTACTCACCGCACTTCTGCTGGATAGCCTCAACAGACCTCTATCACTGTCATGGAAGTGCTCAATAGTTAAACCCATATTAAACAAGCATTGAAAATGCAATAGGTCTCGCCTTTGATTAAGTTAAAGCCATTTGCTTTGCTAATGGTATTGTACAGCAAAGCAAATGGCTTTAACTTAATCAAAGGTGAGACCTATTGCATTTTCAATGCTTGTTCTGCCATGGCGTTAAAAAGCCTTGGAATGTGTTCACAATTGTTTACTAAGGTAAGCATATATTCCTAACTCGGACTGCATGATCTAGTGTGTAGCTATTGTATAGCTCTTCAATCCCTGGTGGCACAGCATCAAGGATAATGTCATGTATGGCTAAACACTTGTAAGGTCCTAAAGGCGAGACCTATTGGCTATGCCAATGCTTGTTTCTTTTGAGTTAAGCACTCCACAAGAGTACATGCATTTTCCAACTGTCTTTCTCATGTGCTTCTCTTACCCTGCCCAATGCCCAACTGAGCACACTTGCTGTGTGCTTCTCCCCATCCACTTCTGTGATGTGCTCGCCATCGTGTACTTCTTCCTCCCCACACTGCTTTCTCGTCCGTGTGTTTCTTTCCTGGCCCACTCCATGATGCTCTGTGCCCAGTGGCACCCCCAACCATCTATTACCACCCCCCTGTGTTGCTTCCAACTACACATGCCCTGCTTCCCCCGCACCTTGCTTTCAAGGCTGCTGCCATGCTGCTTACCCCCCACCCCGGCTCTCAGTGTTACTTGCCTCTCATCCCCCCATTTGCGCTCCAATAAAAACCGCTCACGTGCTTTTGTAGGCTCAAGCGTGCATGAAGTAAACGCCCACAAAATAACAAAACTACCACGTCATAGCACCTTTTTTTAAATTTAGTTCCCTTAGCCATGCTGCAGAGAATCTGAGCTGTACATCATGCCAAAAAAATGGCAAAGCAAAAGGGTCCCAAAGACGAACCTATCGATTTTGCCAATGCTTGTTTAGAGCATGTTGTCAGGGGCATTAATAGTCTTAGTGCAGTGTCACCATGGATGTGAGAGGCCTGATGGCTGTGCTTTACTACCCAAACAGAGAAGAGGGCGGACATTAACCCTGCCACCGTTAGGGTACAGTGCACCTTTCCTGCACCGCTTCATCCTGGAGTCCCAAGCGGGAGACAAAGTCCTTTAACACTACAAAAGCTATCGGTCAGGGGGAATTATGGTCAATCAGATACCAGTGCAGATCAGCTTTTAAAGCGGTTTACACAGCCCATGGATTCGGTTAGTCGCAGTATGTAATACCTTACGAAAACATAGAATAAATACCAAACCTCCAACATAACAGACATGCAAAGAAAACTGAAAGGGACTAGATGTAAAAAAATGTGAGTTGTTTATAAAGTACCAACAAGCTTATTGAGTCACCTGTAGCCCCCTCCCCCCACGTGTCACCTTTCTGATACTAAAGCCTATAGCGCCTAAAGTGCCATATTCACTGTATCTTAAATACTGAAGAGGCTTTAAAACGTGTAGGCCAGACCCTCCTCGCCACACCAAAATACAGGCCTGTACCAGGCCTCTGGCACTGCCCGAGACAGGCAATCTATCCACCTCGGTTCCGTCCAAACAGACCCAGCATGGTTCAAGCAACCACAACCTGCTGCAGGACGGGGCAGCTCTTTAGTGTACTTGTGCCATCAACTACATGGGCAAGAATGGGTCTAGATCCAGGGTAAGGAGCAGTCGACCAAGCATAGGTTTGTGACGGGGCAGGACTTACCCACACCAGCTTGCTGGTAAGGGATACAGGATGCGAAGTGGCCAACACTAAAAGACTGTGGGGCCGATTCCGATCTCGGTCGGAGGCGCACCCAATACTATTCGGTCGGGAAAAAAGCCATGCGAAAGCCAGTTTCCCGACCGATCCGTACAGCACACCGAACGAGCAAGTACGATGCGCACAACAGCAAAAATCCCGGCCGAGCCGTACTCACCCAAACCAGGTCCTGTTCTCCGACCGAGGCGAATCCGGAAACGCCGAATCGAGTCGCACGGAAGGGAAAATGCAGCCCCGTCAGGCCGGACTAGTACGATGCGCTTTCCGTACGCGCCGAACCCGTCGCTACGCACGGCACGTCAAAGCATCCGGGAGAGGCGCACATAAGCTCCGAATCGCGCCACAACACGATCCACGGCTACGAGACGAACACAGCACAGACGAGGACGACGCGAAGCGACGAGGACGAAGCGAAGCGGCGAGGACGAAGCCAAGCGGCGAGGACGACGCGAAGCAACGAGAAGGACGAACGACACAAACCAACCATGAATCCCTTCGTCCCGATCATACCAATATTGTACATCTACTACCGGAACAGGCACGGACGCGTACGGCGCAGAAGGTAAGTCAGACACCAACCACAAAACACATACAACACGTACACGAGACATCACACACATACACTGGGAATCTGAATATACTTGCAACAGCAGCACCATAGGGGCGGGATGCCCATCACCAATGCCACATATGCACACAGGGGCCTGAATGCGCGCCACCACCCCAACCCAGGGGGCTGGATGCCAACCACCACAACCACCCTTAGCCAGGGGGTGCCAGATGCCCACCACCACTACCACCCTTACCCAGGGGGCTGGATGCCTACCACTACTACCACCCTCACCCACGGGGGCAGGATGCCTACCACTACTACCACCCTTAGCCAGGGGGCAGGATGCCCACCACTACTACCACCCTCACCCAGGGGGGCAGGATGCCCACCACTACTACCACCCTTAGCCAGGGGGGCAGGATGCCTACCACTACTACCACCCTTAGCCAGGGGGGCAGGATGCCTACCACTACTACCACCCTCACCCAGGGGGGCAGGATGCCTACCACTACTACCACCCTTAGCCATGGGGGCAGGATGCCTACCACTACTACCACCCTCACCCACGGGGGGCAGGATGCCTACCACTACTACCACCCTTAGCCATGGGGGCAGGATGCCTACCACTACTACCACCCTCACCCACGGGGGGCAGGATGCCCACCACTACTACCACCCTTAGCCAGGGGGCAGGAAGCCTACCACTACTACCACCCTTAGCCAGGGGGCTGGATGCCTACCACTACTACCACCCCCACTCATAGGATGGACAATGCATGACACAACAAGCACACCACAACCAAGGGAATGCAAGATTAAGACATCCCCCCACCACCATGACAAGCGTGTGAGCAGGCTGTGTCAAATGCCTACAACACCGAACATGACATTGAACATACAATGTGACCCCCTAGCACATGTGCCACACATATATGTGTGTGGCACCCACAATGCAAGCAGCCCATGACCATTGTGGCAATGGGGCCTAAACCCCCATCATCACAGTGACCAAAAGGCAAGTGTGGGGTCCATAGCTGAAGCACATTTTGACCATTGTGGCAATGGGGTCTAAACCCCCATCATCACAGTGACCAAAAGGCAAGTGTGGGGTCCATAGCTGAAGCACATTTTGACCATTGTGGCAATGGGGTCTAAACCCCCATCATCACAGTGACCAAAAGGCAAGTGTGGGGTCCATAGCTGAAGCACATTTTGACCATTGTGGCAATGGGGTCTAAACCCCCATCATCACAGTGACCAAAAGGTAAGTGTGGGGTCCATAGCTGAAGCACATTTTGACCATTGTGGCAATGGGGTCTACACCCTCATCATCACAGTGACCAAAAGGTAATTGTTGACAAAGAAAGAGCTGCAACTGCCAAACTGCATGGATCATTCCTGGTCACAGAACCAAAAACTCATCTGTGGCAAAGTAGTGTATGTGTCCCATTGCAACATAAATTGGGGAGCCAAATACTGCAGTGCAAATGAAACATTCCTTTGGCCATGTGCAGACAAACAACACCCATGGGGGCTGAGACCGTCAACAGTCATCAATGACACAATGACAGAAGTGACCATCAGAATGCAGAACCACATATTTGCACCAATGGGCACACAAATGCAGATACCCTGTGGAGACAGCAGATGTGAGGTGAACAGATACCATACCATGGCAGCAATGGGACACACAAACCATGATCACTGTGCTGACCGATGACCTAGGAGTCCCAGGGACAGCAGGGGAAACACACCAAACAACATACAGCCAATGGCACACCCAAGATATGCCAATGCAGTGGTGCAGATGCACAAACACAAACAGGCAGACCAACACTGTCATCATACACAGCAGGTGAGGGGTGGGGGTGCCAGTGTCCCCAGGCAACAACACAACACATGAGGAGAGCTGAATACCAATCATACAGATGTGCATACACTGCCACACTAAGGTAACTCATGGATCCAAATCCCCTATGTGGGCAAGCAGGCATTGACAGGTGAGAGGGAGCACAAAACACACATGTCACACAGGCACGTAGGAACAACAACTGACACAGCAAGTCACAGACACACCACAGCACCACCCCCAGGGCCCCCACAATGTGGTGACCCTGGGCTGAATAAAAATACCACTGTGATGACAAAGCTAAATGTCGTTCACACTGTGAACCACAGTCAGGTGTCCTGAGCAACAAACTACCATCACACCTACACAAGCACAAATCAATCAGCATGGCCAGTAAGCCAAGGCCAACATGGAGGCAGGGGCCTAGCCGGGCAACAACTCCCATCTGCACACACACAAGACCACACCCCTCGACCTCCAACAATGTGCAGCAGTGAAGTACACATGCACTGGTGACATTGCACATGCACCCATGACTATTCCAGGGTGGTGGGTGGGAACCAAGGTGTAGAAACACATCACACATGGACACTCAACAAGACTCCTGAATGTCTGACACACTGCACACTACGCTGTACATGGACATGACGGCAATACCACACCGACCAATGGGATCCCAGCCACAGTCACACACCAATGAAGAAGCCAAGGTCACCCACAAAGAACACACATAGACAACAACCAACATTGCAGCCCGGACCCTAAGGAGTGCCAGCAGTCACACACACAACGTGTCACAATCACTGAAAGATAACACAAACTGGAAATCACATGACAGGGGCAAACAACAAGTGCCAAAGGGAAACCTGACTGTGACCCATCTGCGTCAGCACACAAACTCTGCCCTGACAGCAAACACACCTATGGGTGACACCCTGATGACCAGTAATGTGCCATGCACCCACATCACAGAGAACACAGGGAGAAGACTTTGGGGGAACATAGCTCAAGTCAGCAAGCATCACAAACAGGTACAACACTAGGGATCACAGCATGCGCAGATGAATGGAAGTGAACACACAGACATGCACATACAACACACACCTTGGGCGCAGGCAATGTCACACGTGTACACACTGCCATGAGGGGACTCCACTCCTGTGTGAGGAAAGCTGTGCCATATGTTGCCTCAGTAGGGCCCCATCATGTCAGCTGAGCACTTGGTCACACAATCAACAATTAGCACCAAATGAGGGCTCCCATCACATCAGCCTGGTCATGGATGTGCCAACGGAATCATCAGCACAGATCCAACACACTTGTATAGCAATGTTGCACTGACTACACGGATGAGTCCCTCCCCATTGATGCCCAAACCTGCATGTCCACTGGAGATGGCAACACGGTCAGGGAAGTAGACAAATGCAACGATGGCAGGCACAACAGATGTGCAGGGGTGGAAGCCACAGATATGAAATTGCCAATGTAAGTAGGAAACCCATTGCCAAATACTGAACACATGACACCCTCAGATGCTGCTATTGATGACATGGATACACCACATGATAGGACACATTCCCCCTGGACCACATGGGTTCCTGCACAGTAACACTTCATAATCATGAGACCAGATATCACCATCACTGCAGCAAGGGCATGGTTAGCTGCACCAACAACATGTACATCTGAAGCATGAGCACTAGAGAAAAGAAAGTTGCTTTATTCAGCATATGTGTTGTTTGATAACGACGTCCAGAAGAAATTAGAGCAAAGGCCAATGGCCAGTCCATTGTCAAAGTTCAAACAGGGTGACACTGGCAGATGTCACCCTACGCATGCCTGCACAATACCAGGGACAATCCACTAGGAGGGGCAACCGGGGGGCAGGCCAGGCACCGCAGGGACAGGATCAGGGCTCACCAGGGGAGTCAGGGAAGGGGTGGTGGGTGCTGGAGAGCCACTGACAACTGCAGTGGAGGTGTCTGACATGGTGTGTGCCGGCACAACTGGGGGCATGACACAGATGTCGTGGGTGCCGGCACAACTGCAGTGGACCCTGCAGATGGGGTGGACAGGTCCGCCACTGCAGTGCCCAAGTCAGACAGGGCGGTAGTGGACTCCACTGCAGTGCCTACCTCCAGGGGAGGAGAATGGGGAACAGGCAAGGTGGGTTGGACAGAGGGGGGGACACCCTCACCACATCAGTGGCACAGACAAGCGCAGCGGGGGTGTGGTGCTGGGAGAGCAAGTGGCAGGGGGAGAAGGCCGGAGCATCTTGGGGATGGTATATCTGTGGGTGGGGGATCCTGGGGCAGGGTGTGGTGGGGGCACCTGTGCAGTGGGGGCCTGAGGGATGGAGGACGGAGACCTTGTGCCTGAGCTGCAGGGCGGTGGCGGGGTCTTGCTCTTAGCACTCCGGGGGGACTTGCGGGTGGGGGCCTCAGTCCGTCTGCGCCTGGGGAGGGTGTCCGGGGGCGAGGGGCACTCTGCTCCGTGTGGGTGGGCTTCCTCTTCCCCCGGGATGCTGGAGCAGCTTCATCGGTGGGGAAGAGGCCGAGGTCACAGAGGAAGAGCTGCTGTGACTTTGGGGTTGCAGGTGAGGCAAGGGAGGGTGCTTTGGAGGGAGAGGGAACTGAGGACTGCGCAGTGCATGTGGATGCGTGTGTGTGTTCCAGGGCCCCATCCCCTGTGAGTCTGGCTTCAGTCCCCTGAATGTGCGTGCGTGTGCGTTTTGTCATTGGCGTGTGTGTCAGTGTGCTGGATGTGTGTGTGCTGGTGTGTGCCTGTGCCAGTGTGTGTGTGCCTGGGATGGGTAAGGTGCTGGGGAGTGTGGATGGAGCAGAGGCAGGAGGGGTGAGGGACCGTTTGAGGAGGGACACTGCTGCCGTCAGGGAGGAGTCCATGGACCTATTGCCCCTCTGTAGGTCAGACATGCCCGATGAGATGCCCTCCATGAACGACACCAGCTGAGTCAACAGCGCGGTGTGCGCATGGAGGACACTCAGCATGGCTGTCTGCCCTACATGGAGCTGGCGAAGGAGGTACACAGACTCCTCACTCAGGGCAGCAGGGGACACAGGGGCAGGGGGTGCGGTGCCTGGCCCAAAGGAGACACGCTCCCGGACATGGGAGCCTCCACGGACCTGGGGAATGGGAGCCGATGGGAGGGCGGTGGTGGTGCTGGTGGTGGCGGGGACAGCAACACTAGCTGGGGTGTGGTGGCTGCTGACACCCGCCTCCACAAGGGAGTCATCCTCCGAGTTGCTCTGGTCCTCAGCTGAGGTGGATGCTGCTGAGGACTCCTCGGTGTGGCTCCCCTCGCCCTCCGTGCCACTGGGTCCCTCCGACCACTCCTCGGCTGCTGACCCAGTCTGGCTCTCCGGCTCCTCCTGGTCCGTGGAGCTGTCCCCTTCCGTGGCCGTGGATGTATCTGCAAACAATGGGGAAACAGACAGACATCAGTCACCTGCACATAACGCACACACCACTGTGAGCACAGCACATCACAGAGCAAGCCCTGGCATCATTAGTTGTACATTGCTAAAAGTGCACTAATTGAACAGGAGAAGTCAATTGTCAGTCTGATGCCAAGCATGGCACTCACATCCCACATGGCCTTGCACCCATCTGTCTGGTGTCTGTTGGATTGCAACACCCCAGTGTTGACACATGCACCAAGTACACAGTAGTTGGACAGTGCAGAGGACACGGTGTGGACACATCACAGCTCTTGCCACTGAGTCAGTACAGGTTTACGGATGTAAGGGATGCCCAGAGTCAAATAGGAAATGCATGTGATGCATACCAGCGACAGACACCATGATGCACCCATGTCCTGATAGCCAGCGCCACTATGGTGTGCATGTAGCACATGTCACTCCCCTGCAGGATCACCAATCAGTAGACACATGCCATGGCGGAGGCATGACTGCAAAGTCATACATCACTGTCTCAGTGATGTATGACTTTGCAGCCAGACTAACAACACTCTGCACTGTGTCACAATAGTAGGTCATGGGGAATGCAAGTCCTGGAGCTGCACAAGTGCACATGTACATCCCCCCCACAACACATCCTCTTAACCCTCATCTGTCCAGGTCATACCTATTGGACATATGGGAGACCTGTGACACTACCCTCTGAACCTGAGCCCCTCACACTCTGCTGTGCATGGGGAACAGCTGCCTGAACTTCACATTTACATGCCCCAGTCTGCATGGGCAGCTGATCAGACACCTATGTGTCACACAAGTATCGTCTCCTATGGTCACATCTCCAGTGGCATGCTGAGCCCCTACCAAGAAACTCCACAGCAGTCCTGGCGACTAATCCACAGCACACTGACACAGAGGCAGACACCTGAGGGGTCAAATCACTGTGCACAATGTGTCCTCTGATACACGGGAGTGGGAGTACAGAGTGTATTGTATGGCCTGGAGTAGGCATGACTGTCCAGCCCCACATGAATGAGGGATGAGCCCTGGACTGTAGGCAGCTGGCTAAGTATGTGTGACACACGTCATATACATACTCCTGGGGCCCAAACATTGTTCCCACCCGCAGCATGGGTGTGTGCCAGGTACCCCAGCCACATGTGGTGGATCAGCTCAGCAATTGGACCACAGATCAAAGTAACACGCTGAATACATGTCAGAATACAGGCATTGTGTAAGCAATGGACCCACCCATGATGCCCACCACAGAGTCAGGGAAACAGATGCTGTCTCCCACCTTGAGTCAAGCAAACTGCAAGGACACAGTCCTAAGTGACAGAATTCCCTGCATGTAAGGGCCACACCTGGGTATCAGATGAGGAGTGGGCAGTGCACAATAGAGGGACATGGCTCCTGGACAACATGACTGCTGTACTGTGGCAGTTCAACCTGGCCCGAGGAGGGCACATAGCATGTTAGACAGAGTACACAGTGCAGTCTTTGACTCACCCCCTCCTTGCTGCTCTCTGGCCTTCAGCTGCCCATCCAGGTCTGGAAAGACCACCGCCAGGATCCTGAGCATGTGGGGGGTCAGGGTCCGTGTTCCGCCCCTCCTGCGAGGAGGCGACAGCTTCAGCTGGACCCGTGCAATCCTCCGGGTCCAGCCCCGAAGGTCCTGCCACCTCTTTTGGCAGTTGCGGATCCGGCGCTTGTAGACCCCCACGGACCGGACAGCCCGGACGATGTCCTTCCAGATCTCATGCTTCCGATGGGCAGAAGCCTGTCAGGATGACAAAGTGATAAGGCCATTACTACACATGCAACATATCCGTGCATGACACAGTTGCATATACATGTCGCAATCACAGGGGCACATGGTGTACCCAGGCAGTGCACGGCTGCCCATGGACAGTTTTCCAGAAGTCACTACATGGTATCATTGCATGGGGAGTAAAACCCTGTTCAGAAGCACTGTCACTGCACCATACCTGTCCAGTGCAAGTCACTACACACTATGGGGGGTGACAACTACTCAGTGAGCCTGCTAGCCAGTGGTGTGCTGACTCTCAGCCTTGCTAGTCAGACAAAATGCACATTCAGAAAGGCAGTGCACAGAACACTCACCTGCTCCCCTGGTGTCCCATACAGCTTGCTGTACTGTGGAAAGTAGGCTGTCCAGCAGGGCCTGGTTCTCTTCAAGGCTGAAGGCTGGGGCTCTCTCCACAGTACGTGCCATTGCAGGGTCCAGAGGGGCAGAGACAGCAGCAGTGCAGTGGCAGATGTCGTCCTGGAGCATGTAGTGCAGGCAAGTGGGCTCTCAGGGGAACATGCAGCAATATATATGTGCTGGAGAGGCAGATACTGTCCCTTGTGTCCAAAGTGATAGGTCCAAGTCGTTTGCATCTTCTGAATCTGGCCAATCCATGGAATAGCAGCACCAAAACACGCCCACAGCATCCTTCAAAATTTCAACTTCATGACATACATGATTTTGCAACATTGTTGTGGGTGACCAACTGATTTTCCAGCAACCGACTCGTTCGAATATTCGAAAACGCGTCCGTTGCCAGGCAAGCCCATTGTCAATGGGTGCGCACCGATCGGTCCATTGAGGTACAACGCGCACAGGGGTACAACGCGTACCCGCACACATTGAAAGCAATGGGCCGGCCGGAGGCACCGATCGGTCCATTGCAGTACAACGCGCACAGGGGTACAACGCGTACCCGCACACATTGAATGCAATGGGCCGGCCGGAGGCACCGATCGGTCCATTGCTGTTCAACGCGCACAGGGGTACAACGCGTGCCCGCACACATTGAATGCAATGGGCCGGCCGGAGGCACCGATCGGTCCATTGCAGTACAACGCGCACAGGGGTACAACGCGTACCCGCACACATTGAATGCAATGGGCCGGCCGGAGGCACCGATCGGTCCATTGCAGTACAACGCGCACAGGGGTACAACGCGTACCCGCACACATTGAATGCAATGGGCCGGCCGGAGGCACCGATCGGTCCATTGCAGTACAACGCGCACAGGGGTACAACGCGTACCCGCACACATTGAAAGCAATGGGCCGGCCGGAGGCACCGATCGGTCCATTGCAGTACAACGCGCACAGGGGTACAACGCGTACCCGCACACATTGAATGCAATGGGCCGGCCGGAGGCACCGATCGGTCCATTGCAGTACAACGCGCACAGGGGTACAACGCGTACCCGCACACATTGAATGCAATGGGCCGGCCGGAGGCACCGATCGGTCCATTGCAGTACAACGCGCACAGGGGTACAACGCGTACCCGCACACATTGAAAGCAATGGGCCGGCCGGAGGCACCGATCGGTCCATTGCAGTACAACGCGCACAGGGGTACAACGCGTACCGCACACATTGAATGCAATGGGCCGGCCGGAGGCACCGATCGGTCCATTGCAGTACAACGCGCACAGGGGTACAACGCGTACCCGCACACATTGAAAGCAATGGGCCGGCCGGAGGCACCGATCGGTCCATTGCTGTTCAACGCATCACTGTACATGTGACTGGCATATGTCAGCATGCCTGTCTCAGATGGACATATGCCAGCCACAGATAGCTCCCAGGGAGTGAGGGCACACCTACATCACGACAGCCTGTCCAAACCTTATCATAAGGCATGTAAGGCTGCATTTCCTATTGTGTGTATGTTGGTGTACATGTTGTCCTGTGGGTGTCACCTGTGGGCAGCCACCCCAGGCTGTGCACGTGTTAATGGGGACAGGATCCTGGGTGTTACGTGTACGTGACCACTGTGATGTGCAACTGTTCATATCTGTGCATGTGCCATGGTCACATTTCACAGTGGTGTTTGTGTATGTCATGTCACATACCCCGTGAGTCCCATGTGGGACGGTATGTTTGAGCCAGGGTGTCCCAGTGGCACAATAGTGATGGCCCTCCACAGTCTTTGTGCATGTAGTGTTTACAATGTCTCTGATTTCATGTGCACAATGGGAGACAGTCTCCACATCCACGTTGTGTGTGCATGGACTCTGATGTTGTGCGTGTGTGTCACAGACGTCCATGGCTCTCCTGCCATGGCAAGTGTGGCCACTACCTGTGGGGGTCATGTTTGTTTTGTTGTGGTGTACACATGATACTCCAGGTGATGCCAGTGTCCATGTGGCATTACAGGGTCCCTGGGAATGTGCCTGTCGTTGAGCTGTGGTGCCTGGGGCACATCTGTCCTCACATGTCACTGGGGGGTGACTGTGACACAGCATCATGATATCCAATGGGCCAACCTGGGACAAATTGATGCCACCTGTAGGACCGTGTTGACAGATGTTGGCCATGTATGTACCATACATGTCGTTCCGGTACTGCACACTTCATGTAGTTGTGCCTCATGATGATGTATGTTGGGATCTTGAGTGTGTTCAATGCCGCATATGTGGGGTGACTGACGATCTTGCTTACTTCTCCTCTGCACTGCAGGGCTCCTGCTGTCCATCGGCCATTCCCAGACCTGGCAACGATGGTGGAACGGGACAGCATCCGACGGTACCGCTTCACCAGGCAGCTGATTGAGGATTTGGCAGTGCAGTTGTCCCCACATTTGCAGCCTGGCCGGCCGTATCCTACAGCGCTGACCCCCAAGGTGAAGGTGATGGCAGCCCTACACTTCTTTGCCACCGGTACCTTCCAACATACTGTGGCGTCTGCTGGTGGGATGTCACAGACCATGTTCAGCCGTGTGCTCCGCGATTTCTTGGCGGCAATGTTGCTCTTCCTGAACCGGTACATCTATTTCCCTAGACTGCGACGACTCACTGACGTGAAGAGTGACTTTTATGCCCTGGGGAGGATGCCGCATGTAATTGGCTCCATTGATGGGACACATGTGGCTTTGGTACCACCACAGGCCCAGGAGCAGGCCTACAGGAACCGCAAGCACTACCACTCGGTCAATGCACTGGTGGTGTGTCTTGCAGACATGACTCATCACACACGTGTGTGCCCGTTTCCCTGGTTCAGCACACGATGCCTTTGTGATGAGGAGTAGTCGCATCCCCAGGTTGATGGCACAGATGCAGAACCAGCGTGCCTGGCTTGTCGGTGTGTACTGACTTTGTGCCATTGTGTGTGATCTGATCTGTAGTATTCCGCCCACTTTTCCAAGTCAGCTGATGTGCACTTGTCTGTCCGTAGGTGACTCGGGATACCCCAACATGCCGTGGTTGCTGACACCCCTCAGGAACCCTGTGACACCTGCCCAGATGCGCTACAATGAGGCACATGGTCGGACCAGGAGAGTGATTGAGCGGACCTTTGGTCTCCTGAAGAGCCGCTTCCGCTGCCTGGACAAGACCGGAGGGTCCCTCCCATATGCCCCTGCGAAAGTGTGCAAGATTATCATCGTCTGCTGCATGCTCCACAACCTGGCAGTGCGGAAGGAGTTGCCTCTCATCCAGGATGACGATGACCAACATCCGCCACCTGTGGAGGATCCTGGCCTGGACCACGATGCCAGTGACGATGATGATGATGATGGTGATGGTGATGTCCGCACACAGCTCATCACCAACTTCTTTAGCTGAATGTGAGTATCCTGAGGTGTCATGTGAATGATGTGAGTTGGCATGATGTGTGGGTGGTGCTCTGGTGCTGTTGGAGTGTGTCCATGGGCTACTTGACTGGATGTGTGTTGCGATGTGTGGTGACAGGTGGGCTGTACTCCCCAACAGTGTTGACATGCTAACTTGGTTCTGGGTGGGTATCTTGTAACATGTATTGTGCATGAGTTTTGCTGTTCTGTCCTGTACTCCATTGCTTTTGACTGTGTGTCATTTCTGTCCTTCACAGGGTACTTTCAGATTCGTTTGGTCAACTGTGTCCACCGACAACGTGATTGCACATCCAGGCTGGTAGCAGTTGTGTCCCTACAGGTGATGTGCGCCACACCCATGGACTTCCTTCTGTCTACAGTTGTTGACTGTGTGCCCGCTACCAGGTGGGGTTACCTTGCATCTGTAGTGGTTACGGCATGTTGCTACTGTGTAATAAACCTGTGCTTCACTTAGTGATGTGCGTTGTCTGTGGTCACACATTTGACTGCCATTTGCTTACTGCACCTGTGGGCTACTTGACTACAACTGGGAATGGGTGTGGTGTCTGTGCATTGCACCGTCTTCCCTGGCAACATCAGTGTAGGCAATGAGTCAGATGGCCTAGGTGTGTATGTGTTGTGTAGCCCTGGTGGTGTGTCTCCCTCATATGTGTCACGTTGCCTGTACTCACATGCCTGTGTTGTCCTTGCTGTTGCAGTTCGCATACACAGTGTAATTTTGTTGTTCATCATCCCCATAACAGTACCCACGTTGGAATCACGACAGAGGCAAGTATGGTGTATTATTGTGTTTATTGTGATACATCTGTGATAATAGTGCATAGGATGGATTGTGCTGTACATGAATCTTGCAATCCCAAGTTCCTAGATGAATAGAAAGTCCAGGTAGACAGGATCCCCAGTATCGGGGCCACAGTTGTCTGACACATTGTTCCAACTTGTACTCCCCATGCAATGTGTGGGAGTAGTGTTGCCATCAACAGGGTGAACAGTCTGTGCACAAGGCGAAAATCCAGAACAGGTTCAGGCTTCCTGGGAGTTGCGCTTGGCCATCAGCCTCTCACTTTCCCCTCCTCGGACGACCCCTCTTCTTGGGGGGGGGCCCTCAAGTGCAGGCTGCTGCGGTGCAGGGGACTCTCCGCCAGAGTCCTCCTCCCTCCCTGTGGCAGTTGCAGTTTGTTCGGTACCAGATGTTGTTGGCACACAGGGAGGTGTGGACTGGTTGCTGTTCATCTGGCGGAGGCATTGTAAAATGTCCCTGTGCACCGCCGTCATCTCATGTAGTACATCCCACTTGGACTCCACGCGGGTCATGTGGGAGTCCACACGTGACATGTGGGAGTCCACACGTGACATGTGTGACTCCACATGGGACATGTGGGAGTCCAAGCGGGCATGATGGGCAGCCTGCTGCTGTTTGATGTCTCTGAGGAGCCCCACTACCTGGCTGAGCTCTCCGGTGCTGGACTGGTACGCATCAGCTATGCGTACCAGTTGTGGGTCTTCATGCACACCAGCAACGTCTGCAAGCAGCGACCTCTGTCTCCCACCCCTCCCACCACCCCTGCTGACATGTGCAGTGTGTGCAGTTGCACGCACAGATAACCCTGGTCCACCTTGGGGGTTGGTGGTGGTGGTGGTGTCCATGGCCCCAGGTTGGTCCAGGGTCACTGCGCTGGTGTTGTTCCTTATTCTGTCCATGTCGGCAGGGATGGTATTCGTGGTGACAGTCGT
Organism: Calotriton arnoldi; assembly: GCA_963921515.1. Taxonomy (NCBI): domain Eukaryota; kingdom Metazoa; phylum Chordata; class Amphibia; order Caudata; family Salamandridae; genus Calotriton; species Calotriton arnoldi. The sequence continues at coordinate 29,717 of CAWUFW010026373.1, forward strand.
TGGAGGGGTGGGTGCAGGGGGTGCAGCTGGTGGACCTGCTGGTGCTGCAGCTGGTGGTCCTGCTGGTGCAGCATGTTGACTTGCACCGGATGTGCCAGGTTGTTCTTCATCGTCCGAGGAGGACAGAGGCTGTACGACGCCAGTGAGCTCGGCATCCTCTTGAGCCTGGGACTGGGACTCCTCAGCGTCTGCTGCTGTGTCCCTATCATCACCTGTTTTGGGAGACACAAACAATGTATGTCATGTTTCTGCAGGCATCAGTGGTTGACACACCTGACAGTTGTGACTGTGCCTCGGGGTGCGGGCCTGTACATTGTATTGTCCTAAGTCGTCACAGTCAGGGGTTGATATTGGTGTGGCACATTGTCCTGCATTATTTGGGCATTTCTATGTATTCTCTGGGGTGTGAACATGGTCTGCATTGATTGTGTTTGGTTGACAGCCAGACCTCCTTCCCACCCACCCACCCACCCAGTCAGTTATCCCACCATGGAACGTGCTTGCATTGCAGGGAGTGTAAGTTGTCTCTCAGGATGTCAGTCAGAGGTGTCCTGCTGTTTGTTGGTGCACAGTTGGCAGCAGGGCCTTGTGCTCCCCGCAGCAGTAGCCAGTGTCAGCCATCTTGTGAGTCCTTCTCCACTCCCTGTGATGTGAGCATGGTTCAGGGTGGTGTTGATGGGCCAGTTGTGAGGCTGAGCAATGTCTGTGACTACGACTCCCATCATGCTATTGCCTCCACCCCCTTCCCAGCATGCCCATGCTTCCTTCCTTTTGACTCTGCTTCCCTGTGGGGTGGGCTGGCTGTGCTGACAGGATGGCTGGGAGTGTTGTCCTGGCAGTTGTTTGGCTAAGAGTCCCAAGAGTGTCCCTGTGCTTCACACAACATAACCCAGGGTGGTGGTGCTTTGTGGGATCTTGTGTTAGGATGGAGGGCATTGCATTCTACCAGGTGGGTACTGTGGAGTTTGTGTTGGGGGGGGGGGGTGTGAGGGGAGGTGCTGGTGACTATGGTCAGTGCTGCAAGTCCCCCTTCCCACCCAGCCAGCCGGATATCCCACCATGGAACGTGCTTGCATTGCAGGGAGTGTAAGTTGTCTCTCAGGATGTCAGTCAGTGGTGTCCTGCTGTTTGTTGGTGCACAGTTGGCAGCAGGGCCTTGTGCTCCCCACAGCAGTAGCCAGTGTCAGCCATCTTGTGAGTCCTTCTCCACTCCCTGTGATGTGAGCATGGTTCAGGGTGGTGTTGATGGGCCAGTTGTGAGGCTGAGCAATGTCTGTGACTACGACTCCCATCATGCTATTGCCTCCACCCCCTTCCCAGCATGCCCATGCTTCCTTCCTTTTGACTCTGCTTCCCTGTGGGGTGGGCTGGCTGTGCTGACAGGATGGCTGGGAGTGTTGTCCTGGCAGTTGTTTGGCTAAGAGTCCCAAGAGTGTCCCTGTGCTTCACACAACATAACCCAGGGTGGTGGTGCTTTGTGGGATCTTGTGTTAGGATGGAGGGCATTGCATTCTACCAGGTGGGTACTGTGGAGTTTGTGTTGGGGGGGTGTGAGGGGAGGTGCTGGTGACTATGGTCAGTGCTGCAAGTCCCCCTTCCCACCCAGCCAGCCGGATATCCCACCATGGAACGTGCTTGCATTGCAGGGAGTGGAAGTTGTCTCTCAGGATGTCAGTCAGTGGTGTCCTGCTGTTGGTTGATGTGCAGTTCCCAGCATGCCCTTGTGCTCCCCACGACACAGCAACAGTGTCAGACATCTTTGATGGGCCTTTCTACTCTCTGTGGGATGTGCATGCGTGAGTGTGAGCTTGCTGGGCCATGTGGTGGGGGATGTAGAGCTGTGACTACGACTCCCATCATGCTATTGCCTCCACCCCCTTCCCAGCATGCCCATGCTTCCTTCCTTTGACTCTGTTTCCCTGTGGGGTGGGCTGGCTGTGCTGACAGGATGGCTGGGAGTGTTGTCCTGGCAGTTGTTTGGCTAAGAGTCCCAAGAGTGTCCCTGTGCTTCACACAACATAACCCAGGGTGGTGGTGCTTTGTGGGATCTTGTGTTAGGATGGAGGGCATTGCATTCTACCAGGTGGGTACTGTGGAGTTTGTGTTGGGGGGGGTGTGAGGGGAGGTGCTGGTGACTATGGTCAGTGCTGCAAGTCCCCCTTCCCACCCAGCCAGCCGGATATCCCACCATGGAACGTGCTTGCATTGCAGGGAGTGTAAGTTGTCTCTCAGGATGTCAGTCAGTGGTGTCCTGCTGTTTGTTGGTGCACAGTTGGCAGCAGGGCCTTGTGCTCCCCACAGCAGTAGCCAGTGTCAGCCATCTTGTGAGTCCTTCTCCACTCCCTGTGATGTGAGCATGGTTCAGGAGTGGTGTTGATGGGCCAGTTGTGAGGCTGAGCAATGTCTGTGACTACGACTCCCATCATGCTATTGCCTCCACCCCCCTTCCCAGCATGCCCATGCTTCCTTCCTTTTGACTCTGCTTCCCTGTGGGGTGGGCTGGCTGTGCTGACAGGATGGCTGGGAGTGTTGTCCTGGCAGTTGTTTGGCTAAGAGTCCCAAGAGTGTCCCTGTGCTTCACACAACATAACCCAGGGTGGTGGTGCTTTGTGGGATCTTGTGTTAGGATGGAGGGCATTGCATTCTACCAGGTGGGTACTGTGGAGTTTGTGTTGGGGGGGGGGTGTGAGGGGAGGTGCTGGTGACTATGGTCAGTGCTGCAAGTCCCCCTTCCCACCCAGCCAGCCAGCCAGATATCCCACCATGGAGCGATGCTTGCATTGCAGGGAGTGTAAGTTGTCTCTCAGGATGTCAGTCAGTGGTGTCCTGCTGTTTGTTGGTGCACAGTTGGCAGCAGAGCCTTGTGCTCCCCACAGCAGTAGCCAGTGTCAGCCATCTTGTGAGTCCTTCTCCACTCCCTGTGATGTGAGCATGGTTCAGGAGTGGTGTTGATGGGACAGTTGTGGGGGGGGCAATATGTGTGAGTGCGACTCCCATGATGCTATTGGCTACACTGACTTGGCCAGCATACACAGAATTCCTTCCTTTGAGTGGTCTTCACTGTGTGTTGGTGTTGTTGTGGTGGCTACATGTGTGGATGTGTGTGTTAGTTCTATTTGTGCCACTGCCTAGCTGTAGTTGTGGTTGTGTTTGTACATGTGTTGGCACAGTTGGATGTGACTTTTTTGATGGCATGTGTTGTGTTTATCTGACTGACATACACATTTTGGGATGATTCTGTTCTAGTTGCTGTGTAATTGCTATGAGTGCATGGTTTGACTCTCCCCTTGACAGTGATGTGTGTGTTTTGTGGCAGTTTATTGTGTACATTTGTTGTGTACTCACCAGGCTCTGGGATGTCCTCTAGTCCATATACGCTCACTGGCGGAAGGATGGCCCGCACCTTCTCCTCCCAGGGCCTGAGGTATACTGGCTTGGCAGGAGGGCCACTGCCGGTGTATTGGCTGTTGATGTAGTCTTTCTTGAGCAGCTCCCGGACCCTCCTGCGCACGTCCATACCACCTGTTCTGGATGTCGGTCTTTGTGCGCCGACATGGTGATTGGGCGTTCACCCTGTTGATGATCCTCTCCCACATCTTGGTTTTCTGCGACATGGGGGTCTGTTGGACCAGTGTGCCAAACAGCTGTGGCTCCACCCTGAGGATCTCGTCTACCAGGACTTCCAATTCACAATCTAGGAACTTGGGATTCTTCTTGGGGGGCATGGTGATGGGTGGTGATGGTGAGTGATGTGTGTGTTGGTGTGCAGGTGAGGGTGTGTGAGTGTGTGTTTTGCTGGGTGTATGTGAGGTAGGTATTTGTTGGTGTGCTGATGGTGTGTGGCTTGTGTGAGGGATGAGCTGTGGGTGTGTGGTTGCTTTCTCTTGGGTGCTGGCAGTGAAATGGCATTTGCAAAGGCTCATGGTAGTGATTTGTGTCCTTTATATAGGTGGAGTTGTGGGTGTGTCTTTGTTCTCTGTCCCCACCCCCAGTATTTATTGGCTTGGTAATTGCTTGTTTGGCCTTTTTTGGTTGATTTTTCCTTTGTGCTGTTTGTGTATGTTGGAAACGTTCTTGTGACCGAGTCGGACCGTGCATTGGTCTCGTACGGTGTTTTCCGTTTCGTTCACGCTGTGTTTGTGCAGTTTTGTATGCTGCGTACGCGTCGGTCGCGGTGTATTGTGTTGCTTCGGCTCGGTTTTGTATGCGTGTCGGTCGTGCGGCTTGTCCTCCGTCCGACTCGGTCAGTGTTTTCGCGCCTTGCATCGTACTTTGCAGGTTGGAGTTGGCGGGTACGATTCGGTCGGATTTGTTCCGGGTGCGTGTCGGTCGGTTGGATTCGCGTGTTTTCCGGCCGGATTGCTATTTTCCGAGCGGGTCGGTCGGTCGGCTTGGTTTCCTGACGTGTCGGTCGGATTTATCGCGGCTTGCATCGTACTTGGCGTGTCGGGCGCCACTGGTACGTGTCGGTCGGTATTTTTCCGGATCCGAGTCGGTCGGTGCTTTCCGGCCCGAATCGGAA
>CAWUFW010026374.1:0-34234 GCA_963921515.1 Calotriton arnoldi
TTAAAATTAACGCGATGCCGAAAAAACGCAAAACATGAACGCGAAAAAAGTTGCGATGTGGCCAACGGCGATAAAAAAATCCGCGATAATCAGCGACAGGCCTGCAATTCCCACCCGTCATGCGGGAAAATGCACTATAAAAGCACCGAAAAACACAAACAAAATAATTAAAACTGCGTAGCACCATGGAGGAAGCCGGAGCAAGTACAGAGGACGACCAGAACCCCACAAGCCCCCAGGAGGACCAGCTTGGGACCTAGGGGTCACGGAAGGGCAAGGAGAAGAAAACGAGGAAGACGAGGTTCAGTCCGCAGGAAAACAGGATCATCATCACGGAGGTGATAGAACACCACCAACAACTGTTCATCACCTCCAACGTGTCATTGGCAAATACAAATGCAATATGGCAGTCCATCCTGGACAAGGTGAATGCAGTCAGAGTGAGGAGGAGGAGGACAATTGGAGAGGTCAAGAGGCGCTGGAATGATGCGAAGCGCAAAACCAAGAAGAAACTCGCTGACAACCATCAGGCAGCAATGCCGACTGGAGGTGGCAGTCCAGCGGAACACCAGGAGCTGGATGAGATGGAGGAAATGGTGGCCACAGTCATCAGTGGGGAGACGGTGGCAGGAGTTGGGGGTCCGGACACTGCTCAACATGACCTGACACAACAGCACCAGGGTGAGTACCGAACAGGGACTGGGGGGACGGGGGAGATGGGCACAATGGCACACATGCACAATTAAGTAGAGCACACTGCACACCCACAATGACTCTGGATCATGTCCCTGATCCCCTTGGCACACTGCAGCACACATACAAACAGCAAGTAGGCCCCCATCCACTATGGGCACAAAGGGGTCCCTCCCCACACAGCACCAATCTATCTCACAACCAACCCATGCACACGTGTCAAAACCAGCAAAGCTGCGTGTCTGTGAGCCACACTGACAATGCAAGTGACACTGCATGACGAACAGCATGGCTGCAGTCCAATTATTATGACATGGTGCACGCCACGACACTGAGGTGGCTGAGTGTGGAACACATCCGGAAAGGAGCAGGTCACACTCTGACACATCCACGTGCACAAACAATCCCTGACGTCAACAACACATCTGCGGATAAACCATGCCCAAGAGTCCAAAATACGAACAAGAGCCAACATTAGCCAAGTCTGCAACATCTCAGCACTGTAGAAGCACAGAAGTCAAAGGCACACCGCCTCAAAGGGATAAGGGGCAGCAAAATCACAGCTGCAGGGGCGACTCTCCCACAATGCAGCACACACACATAGCAATAACATCACATCAACATTGACGACAATGTGGTACAAAGTGCAACACTTTCACTACAGAACAGAGGACACAACTGGTTCCGCTTGTGCGTAGAAACTGGCCAATCACATCTGGCATAGCAGGAAACTGTGAGATGAAAATGTACGTGTACAACCTCACATCCGTGATGTAGTTCAAATGTCCACTGTCCCGCATCAAATAGTCAGCTCCTCCCAAACAGTCCCAATATACATTGTCATGCAGTCTGTATGTAAACTAGAACAATGCGTCAACATACATGTCAACACAATGTTAAAATGCATCTCCTCTTCACATTGCAGAGGGACAATCAACACCTCCTGCAGAGCAGACCAGACTACTCATCAGTGATGATGAAGAGGACCTCCACACCTTCGAAACCGACGCCCTACAACAGCTCATGGACATCTTAGGCAACCCACCTCCAGGAGCAGGGCAGCCCAGCTGCATCGAGGATACCCCACTCCCTGCACAGACCACACAGCAGGAAGCACCCACCACCACGGCTGGCTCCCAGCACCTCACCGAAGCACACATCACATTCCAAGGCCAGGTGTTAGGCTGCCAGAAGGAGGTGGCTGAACAGGTGCTGGTGGGTTTCGACCTCATGGCAGCCGAACTAGATTACATACGTGGGTGTCTAATCTAGATTACATACGTGGGTGTCTAATTCCCATCAGGGACCACTTACACTCCCCAACGGACACCCACACTGTGACAGAGACACATGCATTTGCACATTTCCAGTACTGAACCACGCCCAGAGCCCCGGGATAATTATTCACAACCCTACGCTGAACTTGCGTACGCCGGCCCAGTCCACTCCTCTTACGTATAAAGGGGGGGACGACAAAGCTACATGTCCAAGGTCTTACCCACTGCCTGAGGTGACATGGTTGCGTCCACTGTACACAGCACAATGTAATGTGGTAGGGCCCTCGGCCATCATGCATACGTAATGAGCACACGGACACACTTTGATAGTTGGTTGAACTGGCTACGGGCACGTGCGCCCAGCCACTTTTCATTACCAGGGTCACCTGACCAGTGACGCCTTTGTTGGATGGGTGTGGGGTGAGTGTGAGCCAGCCCTCAGGGAGTGGTTGGTGCTGGCAACAACTTGAACAGTGATCACTATTAAAGCGGAAACAGAAAACATCAACATAACACAAACAACTGCGAAGCATCATGGTTGTAGCCGGAGCAAGTACAGAGCTCACCCAATATTCAATCAGAAGGGTCCGTGAGTTGCAGTGCACTGAGGTAGGGGCACCAGAGCTGAGCATGCTCATGTGAAGAAATTGTCTAGGATTGTGTCCTTTCGGGATATTCCTGCTGCAGCTGCAGTGGGGTGTGTTACACCTGCCTCATCTTCCTCATCATCGTCCCAGGTCTTCCACACTGCCTGAGGTGACATTGTTGCGTGAGCTGTCCACAGCACAAGACTCCATCAGAAAGGGTCCATGAGTTGTGGTGCACTGAGTTAGTGGCACCTGAAGAGCTGAGCAGGGTATCAAGCTGATGATGGCATCCAAGACAGGTGTGAGCAACTCTGATAGTCTGGCTGTAAGACTCTTTCGACTCTGGCAGTTGTTGGCTGGAGGTGGTCCTGGCGGTGGTGGCATGTGCAGCCAGCGGTGATGCATCGTCCGGGCAGGTCAGTGAGCCTTGGTGGACCGCAGTTGAGGCCGGAGGCAGCGGTCAGCGCAGGGCTACAGACACATGGCGTTGATGACCCCCAGGCCATCGACTCAGAGGCCATCCAATATTCAATCAAACAGGGTCCATGACTTGAGCTGCACAGAGTTAGTGGCCCTGAATGCACTGCGGCCAGCACAGGCACACCGCCACGGGACGGTGACTTGCGGTGCACTGAGGTAGGGCCACGAGAGCTGAGCGGCTCCTCATCGATGTCGAAGGTGAATGTCACGGAGTGTTTCAGGGGACAGTGAAGGTGTTCTTCCAGGGCATGATACAGAGGGCAGAACCAAGCATAAACAGGCAATATGGAGGAGATGAATGCTACAGACTCATTTTTAACACCAAGTCAGTATCAGCTACATGATGATGAAGACAACCCCCAGGCCATAGACTCAGATGACGCCAAAGTTCGACCAGAGAGTGTCCATGAATTTCGGGGCACAGAGTTAGTGGCACCAGAGCTGAAAGGGGATGCAGTCTGCGATGAGGCCAGTACAATGGTATGAACTCTGCCATAAAAAAATCAAGACTCAGTTCCAAATGTGTGACCTACTTCACCGCAGTGTAGGCCGTAGGCAGCGGTGGAGTACGTCAACAAGAAAGGAGTGCTGGGGGCCTGTGTCGTGGAGGCCAGTGATGGTCTGAGGAGGCTGCCAAGGTCGCGGGCCTCGGGCTTGGATCTGGCACCATCACGTGGTGGGCCCTCTTTGACACATGCCGGTGTCAGCAGGTGAGCAGTGAGGCCTGGGTGCGCAGGGGCGGCCAAGACGGGTCTGGGGACCAGCGGCTTGGGGTGCAGCAGGCGCACAGGATCGCAGGCACCACCGCTCATGGCGTTGGCCTCGTGGCAGGGTGAGAGGCGCCGCCCTGGCAGACATGTTGGCCATTCCGGAAGAGAACCACACCAAGAGCAACATGATTTTTATTCACACCCCTACGCTGGCCTGCCGTACGCCGGGCCAGCCCACTCCGCTCACGCTTACAGGGGGGGACGTAACAAGCTACATTTCTGCGATCTTCCCCACTGGCTGAGGTAACATGGTTGCGTCCACTGTCCACTACACACCAGCAGTGTATGTCGACATGGAAATGTCTGTGTTCTGCATACTCAAGTCTGTCCAGCACATCCACGCCACACTTGGCATTGTGTACATTCTCATTCATGGGTCACTTGCCTCCTTCGCACATGCCTGGTTCCCACCTCTCCCCACATTCTGCTATTGTGTGGCTGTGGTGCCATGCCGTTGTTGGCTTGTGTACATGGCTAGCCCAGGTTACCACAATAAGTTGTGTTGTCGTGTCTGGTATGTGGGCATGTTGTTTGTCATGTTGTATGTGAATTTGAACGTGTGCATTTCCAGAGTTGTGAGTTGTATGTTGGTGGAGTTGAGGTGTGTGGTGTGTTCAGTTGGTACTTACTGATGAGCATTGCATTTGCATAGATGCCAGCCTCAAAGCGCTGGTTGATTATGGACTGTCGGAAGATGAAGCAATCATGCACACTGCCTGGGTAGTTGGCGACGACATTGGTGAAGAGTCCCAGGTGGTCCACTATTGCCTGCACATTGATGGAATGCATGTGCTTCCTGTTGCGGTAATTGTGTGCAGTGGCGGCAGGGGGCACGAGGAGTACATGTGTAAAGTTGATTGCCCCAACACGTGCGGGAAGCCAGCTATGGCGTAGAAGCCTTGCTTGGTCTCCAGCTGTTCCTGCGCAGTGTGTGGGAAGTAAAGGTGCTTGGGTACCAAGCTGATGATGGCATCCAAGACAGGTGTGAGGAACTTGGATAGGGCTGGCTGTGAGACTCCTCCGACTCTGGCAGTTGTTGGTTGGATGGTACCGGAGGCCAACAGGCGCAGCACAGCCAGCAGCTGTGTCTGCGGAGGGATGTTGGTTGTCCGCTGTGTTGGTACCATCAGCCTGTGGGCAATGATGGTCAGGATGCAGAGGATGGTTGTCCTTTTGAGCCTGTAGTGGGCAATGACATCCTCTGGTGTTAAGTCTGTGAGGCTGGTGCGTTTTCTGAAGGTCCGCTGTCTTTGTCTGCGCTGCCTCTGTGGTAGTCCGGGGGGGGGCAGGGGGATCCGGGGGGGTGGCGGGCCTGGGTGTGGTGGCGGTGGGTGTTGTGGCCCTCTTGGGGCTCCGAGCTGCATGATCAGTAGCTCCATGGCATCTGTTGTTCTTCAGGTGTGGCTCTGGTCTGGGCTCCCTTTTGTGGTGCAGGTTGTCGTCCGACTTAACACCAGGTAAGAGCAGGTGTTAAATTCCTGCTGCTAACGCGCCTTATCACCTGTTTTGGGATCTTATCGCTGATCTGGCTGGTCGTAGAGAATATTGCGAAGTGGTGTTATCGTGGCTTTTTGCACAGGAACGCCTACTCTGCATCTCATTAGCGTTAGTTTCCGGTGTCATCCGTGGCGATGTTTTTTGTGGCTGCTATCGCAGGAAAACTGGCGATATCGGCTGTTAGCACCTGCTTGTGAATAGGGCGATAAATCTATCGCCACTTTGGTTGCGATAAAGTGCTGCTAACTCTGCGATAAGTCCTTGAGAATATGCCCCTTAGTCTTATTTTACACCTTAAACCAAAAACAATAAGGAAGCCGAAACTCTGCTGCATTTCCACCAAAAACAAGGACTTCATCAAAGAAAAAGCTATTGCATCCTTTCAAAAGTAAGTAAATTACCATCTACAAAATAGCAACAATGCTAATCTTGAAAAACAACTATTTGTCTTACTCAAATAATAAAAACATATATCCTTTTCTAATTTTTGTCTCTTCTACAGATTTTCTCAAAGCATCAAGAAAAGTACAGACCAGCTCCTAAAACCATCTAACAAATAATGTAAGTATTTAGCTAAATGCCTTTTAAAAATCATGTAAAACGCCCAACCAAACCCCAACTCCATCCCAAACACCCACCCCAACCCATGAACAAATGTAACAAAATAAGTAAAAATGTGTTTTACTCTTCCAACAGAAAAATAAACAACTTAACAGAATTCAACAAACAAAGAAAAACATCTCCATTTAAAAGCAACTGACAACCAACATTGTAAGTATATTAATAACAATATGTATTTGTTAAGAAATAAACATGTATAATATTCATTTTAATAACTTTGATATACATTTGTTTTAGAACTTAACACATCACAGTGACAGAAGGCGCCCAATTTATAACATCCCAAAAAGGAAAATTTTTGCTTTGTTACATGGGGTATGTCTACACCCAGGAAAAGCAAATTGGACTAAAAGTCAATTGGAAATGCAGCAAGTACTATTCAAATAAATGTTATGGTCGAGCAACAACTAGAGAAACAACTGTTTTGTATACAAGAGAGCATAACCACCCTCCAAATGTTACTGAAATAGATGTTAGAAATGCCCTTGATGATGTTAGAGAAGCTAGCACTAGCTCACAAAAACCTACCAGTGAAATACTTAAAGAAATGCTGCCTAGAATACCCAAACATGCTACTGGGCAAATGCCCTCTCTTTTTCATTAAAAAGAACTATAGCTTGCACAAAAAAGCCACAACAACTACCACGCCTACTCCCAAAACATTTGAAGAAGTGGTAATTCCCACAGAACTATCTATAACTCATAATGAAGAACCCTTTGTTCTCTATGACAACAAATGCAAAGACAAAAGAATAATAATGTTTGCTACTGCAAATAATTTAATAAAGCTTCAACAATCAGAAACATGGATGATGGACGGGACTTTTAAAATCTGTCCCAAGCCATTCTATCAACTATACTCTGTCCATGCCCTATACCAAAATACCAACATCCCCTTTATCTACGCCTTGCTACCCAATAAACAAAACTCCACATATATGGAAGTACTAACTAAAATTAAACAAGAAACAAATAATTATTTTCCACAGAAAATAATTATAGATTTTGAGCAGGCCATGATAAGTGCAATTCTAAAATGCTACCCACACACATCAATTCAGGGATGTTACTATCATTTCAATCAGTGTCTATGGAGACACCTACAGAAATCAACACTTAGGGCCCGATTCCGATCTTGCTTGGAAGGGCTCCTAGTGGCATCCGTCAGTAGCGAGTCCGAGTCATACGCGTGATTTCCGTGCGACTTGTACAGCTGTACGAGCGAGCAAGTACGATGCGCTTCAAGCCTCGCGCTATGACCGACTCATACCCGTCAGCGATGCCTCCCGAGCGACTGTAATCTGTCCGACGCATACAGTGCAATGCATATGGTTTCCGGCCGGCCAAGAACGATGCGCGTTGCGATTGGCCGGTGCGAGTCGGAGCCTCCGGCTCAAAAAAGCTCCGGGAAGCATACTTCGGGGGTCCGCGCCGGACCCCCCTTTACCCAGGGCCCTACGACTTGGACAGTGGGGGGACCCAGGGGTCCCCCTCACCCATGCATGTACGTTGCGGGGGGCACCAATGCGAACACGCGACAGGGGGCACCCTTTTCCAAGACATACATTTTTCACGATGGGAGCCTACGTACGCGACGTACAACAGGCTCCCATTGACTTCAATGGGGCTCCGAGCGACCCGAGTCCGTCAGTGCTGCAGCGCATCGTACTCTGTCGCTCGGAGCCTCGGAGCATGAGTCGGTCGGAAAGCTCTACGGGACAGAGTCGGTCGTGGGGCTTTCCGAGCGAGATCGGAATCGGGCCCTAAGTGTTGAATATGCGACAAACAGTTCATTCGCATACCAAATAAAAACGCTTATTGCACTGGCCTACGTCCCAGTTACTGACGTGGCCGAACATTACAACCTTTTAATAGAAAGTCCTTACTACCAGCAACACGAACAAAAATTAAGTCCCCTCCTAGACTATTTTGAATATACCTGGGTGGGAAGACTCCATAGATCAGGACATAGAAGACAACCAAAATCCCAAATACCATGGTGGAATGTCTACCTTAGCACACTAAACCAAGAGGCAAAAACAAACAATGCTGTTGAAGGTTCGCATAATGCCTTCCAAGCATCAACAGGACGATGTACAGCTACTCTACACAAACTCCTACTCTCCCTACAAAAAGAACAGAGCTACCAACAGCTAAGAATAGAGCAATCTGTTACACAAATTAAACCTAAACTATCCAAACAATCTAAACAAATGTTTGAATACCTACAACAACAAGTCAGACTATACCCTACAACAAGAGGCCTAGAATACTTAGGAATGATTGCAAAAAGCCTACTCTAAACTGTCAAAACAGTGCAAAATGTATAATACATTTCTGTTTCCAATATTAAAATGCATACCAAATAATTTTATTTTTTCACAATACTATTTAATTTGTCTAATATATTTTTATTAATAAATAAAAATATATATAAAAACATTAATTAGATATTTGAAAAAATAAATAACAACAATAGTGGATGTCATTGCATTTCCCTCCCACAATAAATAAGTTAAATAACTTACCATTTCCATAGCTGTAGACAGAAAATTCCACATCTTGCAAAACAATCCAGGTAGATCATAATCCAAATAGAATAAAAAGTTTCACAAAAAAAAATGAAACAGATACAACTGTTTGAAAAAGTAATCCTCGGTCCATAAACCCACAACCCGTCAACCATAAAAATCCCGAAAAATTGTTTTAAAAAAAGAAACGCTCTATAAAAATCCGAAAAATTAAGAAAGTGTAAAATACCCATTAGTTACTAAAACTAATGTACACTTCCTTAATTTAAAAAATAACGCAATTTTCCGGTAATGGCAACGTTTGTCGAAAAAACCTGTAAAAAAACACAAACATTCCCACCCACACAAAAATACACATATTACACCATATAACAGTATTACAAACATTACACACACAATAATAACACATATTGTACCATACTTTAACATTTCTAAACTAGGCCTCAAAACTTAACGATACATAAATCATCAAAACCTAACGTACACATAAACAACGCCAAAACTCCACAAACCTAACTCTAGACACACTAACTACAACCTAACTACCTTCAAATGTAATTAAAAATGTAGTTTAAATAAATAAAATTAATCTTACCTTCCTTGAAGCGAAGCAGCTCCCGATCGCTACCTTCTCCCCTTCGAAATAACCCAAAACAACCGCGACCAGTTACAAAATACAAGGCCCAAAACAAATATGGCAGCTTTATACCTAGAAAATTTATTTATAAAAAGGTTATAACATTATGTCAAAATTAATTACATGTTTAATTAAAATACTACGGGGGTCATTACGATGGCGGGCGGAAGCACAACCGCCGTGCTGGCGGATGCAAAAACCACCAGTTACCGCCGGCACGCAGCAGTCCACACGCCCGCCCAATTACGATGCGAAAAGTAGGCCAAACACCGCCGGCAAGCCAGCAACACCGTCCGCCATCAAAGTGCGCCCGTACACGTAGCGGCGCAGCCTAATTGACACACACCGTCCGACGAAACACGTCCCGCCCGGCGTATAAATTACGATGCCGCAAACAAACGGCTCCCACGGCCAAGAGATACCGTACGACAAACCGAAGCGGTAACACGGACGCCGAGCACGGACAACGAAGAAGCGGCTCCCCGAGCATGAATCCAGCACTGCAGGCCCTCCCCATGCTCCTGCTGATGCACCACCAAGGACGCAACGTACCGCGGAGACGCAGGTAGGCACACACACAACAAGTGCACGCAAACAGCGCACACAGTGCAAGGGCGGAAAAAGCGGACAACCCCCCACCAGCGCGTGTACACTACACATCCACCATTGCATCCACATATGACACACAGGCCAAATCGTAACATCGCGTAACACATGTGTACACACCACCTGGGACTAGGAACCAACGACCCCGTCACGGCCCCAAAGCGGCGATGACGCCGCCACACATGCGCACAATGCAGAGGCCAACCGCAGCGCCATGCATGCGTCGCACACAGACACAGGGACACAACCAAGCAGCACACACATCAGTCCCACCCCGAACGCACATGACACGTGACAGGCCTGCCACAGACATGTCCCCAACGCCCAATTCACGGACAACACCCAACGCCACACAACCGACGCACACATGTCAGTGAAGTCACGCAACAGCAGGACACACCCCAGTGTAACAAACATGGCGTAGCACACAGCGGCGGCAACACCAACTAGGAGAAGCAGGGCCCCTTCGGGAAGAGGAACGCCAGTACCACACTGAAACACCCATACCACCCTGCACATATGAACAAGACATATAAAACGGAACACCAAAGAGCCCGGGGACCGACAACAGGTGGCCCAAGAATAACATTCACACACAAGGCCCAACGCAGAGCGGAAAGGCAGCCTGCCGCCCACACAAGGGAGAGCAGACAGCACTGAATGACCTTCCATTCCAACTCCGAAACCACAGCCCTACGAAAGAAGCCGGTGAATACAGCCATTGTCCAAGAAAAGACCAACACAGGCATGCCGAGGAGACCGACCACAGGGCAGATAGCGCATATCACAGAAGCACACAACGGACGGGGAAGAAAAAGAAAACACTCCCCCATGTCGGCCACATGCAAGTTAATTGGAAGGAGTCACACATCACTGACCTTGAACTGTCTGAGAAGCATGTGGGATGAGGGCCCGTGTCCTCCAAACAAGCCAACAGAACACAAGTCCTGTCTCCCTACGACTACACAGAGCTCACAGCAACCTCGGAGCGTGCACATTGCAGACTGCACACACAGCCGGAGCACGCCACCACAACGCACCGCTGCGAAATGGCAACCGCAACACACCTACCCAACTACGCCGGACAGCTCAAGCTGTACAAAAGCAACCTGAAACATATATTGGGATGCGATCTCCTGTCCCTGCTGAATGTAAGTTACCGACTGACTTACCGCATCACATTGTTCAGCTGCGTCATGCCCGTCTTCTACTGTCGGAGGTGTCCCTACCAGCATCCCGTGGAGATATGCCTCTCCAACCCGGCATGTCTAAAGGCGGACCTGCTACCACTACTCCTCCCTCTGGACGCACACGACAGGGCCTGCTCTGCCTATGGGGGCATGGCGTATGTGGCCAACATCGCACCCGCACTGAAATGGGACCACTGTGCCTCCACACGACGGATCATCGAGAACAGCTACATCGAATGTCACCCAGCATGCCCCATCATGGTCCTCCAAGGGACAACTTACGAACAACACCTTGACAGCCACCATCCGCTACATTGGCTGGCAAACATGTACACCACCAATGACATGGAAGCCCTGCTGGACGGCATCGCATACCTGACAACCTGTAAATTCGTCGGACCACAACGCAGGTTCCCCGATTGACCTATGATGTCCAACCCCGCACCCATGCTTAGCTTCCGCACGGACTGGCCAGTCACCACCACAACAGCCATACCAAACGACCGGCAACTGTAACCACACCATCAACGACATCGCCATGACATCGGATATGACCGGGACATGCACACTGTTCCCCATCACATCCAGGAACACCGCATGCATCGTGGGAGGCAGTGGCATGGGGTCTGTGTATCGCACCCACATGGACGGAACTGCACGAACAACCAGGACACGACATGGATCCAGCGCCCATGGACACACACACCGCTCAGTGGACATGAATAGGTCGCCTGGAGTCTGTGGGTGCTGCACCCTCCCACCCCCGCCCGGGAATCCCATACCAGGACCTTTGCATGGACGACAAGTGCATACAACAACAACACGACCCCAGTGACTGTGACATGTCCAGTAACCACCACAGTGCAACAACAAGTGGCACGCCGCTGCATGCACGCAAGCACATGCCCTGATGTCATCTCACATGCACGCGTGCATGAGGAACAACCGCAGCAAACCTGTCACATGGAACTGAGATGGACTGTGCCCATGATGCCAAGCGGTCTGGTAGGCTACATGTATACCGTCTGTGTCAAAGTCCGCAGCTCCGCAGCTATACGTAAATGTACATTAGCACAGCCTTGGCCAAGCAGATGTAACTCTGAAGCCCACATCCCACATGCAACAGCCAATCACATGTAACCCCACACCCTATCCCATTTGCAATCATGCTCAGTATATCCTCAACATGTATTCCGCTGCCAGTAGTGTCCACTATACTGCATCACAGAGGACAGAAGACTCAATATAATGTTTGAAACCAAAACTGTCTCCGCTGACTCATTTCACAAGTACGAATGAGAGAGGATGAGAGTATGTGAAGTACACGGCAGTCGTGACATGACCATGTAGTCCACTGGTATTGGATGTCAACGCAAATGAGTAGCACAACTGTGGAAGACACACATGTGTCGTGTGAAGTCGTATGGATGCAGTGCTCAGGTGGGTGGGTGTGACGGGTAGATGCGCACATGCCAAGTTGGAGCACGCCGTGTTGGGAGGGGTCATGAACAGTACACCACCGCTTCCCTGGGCATTGTGAGAGGACACCTGTCGGGGGGAGTGAACATGTGTGTGCACAGCAGCCGGGCACACGTACAAAGCGGTACCAGGCGCACCTCAGCCCACCCTCTGTGGAAAAGCTGGATCCTGTTGTGCGCCCGCCATGCCCCTTGACAAGGCACACACAGCCCCAGTCGACCAGGTGTAACCCCAACATAGTCAATCCGCACAGGCGATACAGGGCACGGGATGGCAGTGGAGCATGGTGTGTGAGAGGTCTCCTCGCGCTCCTCCTGGTCATATCACGCAGGCAATAGAACCTCAACGTCTAGCATGGCACAAGTCAAATGGAAGTGTAGGGGGACGCACCACAGCACGAGCAGCACTGACGTCACGGGAGGTGGCTCGCACCATCCCATCCATTGCCCATTATACCAACCACGCCACATGCCATTGCGACTAAGTGCAAGCGCGTGCGCCACCACCCCGAGCCCTCCCCAGAGAGGCCAAAGAGTAAATGTGTGGGCCATCAGTCACAGACGGACGCGGCCTGGCCGCAAGGGCAGCCACAGCCACTGGGTGTCGCAGGTGGCGGATCCGGAAGGCGAAGACTGTGATGCATAGTCCATGCAGGCCGGGTCTCCATTTGGGGCACCACGCAGGTGGACGGCGTCCCGCAACACATCATACCCTGAGACAGCCCACTCGTGCAACTGGACCCACACATACACTCCTTGCCCTCTCTGGTGTGAGCTTGGGGCTGCCTGTGCAAGCGCTAGCCTCGCAGGTGCACATGCATATTGGGGGAGCGAGGGGAGGACATGAGGGCTGGGGCGAAGATGACTGTATCACTGTCAGTGAGTACAAGGGATGACCCAGATGTGGAAAGGAAGAGACGTGTCCCGTGTGTACTGCAACTAGTCACCAATCCAACTACCCCCATGTCCGGAATGTAAGCCCGCACCTAGGCCCGCCCATCCGCCACATCGAACATACCACCAGCACGACAACCTTCCCATTCGAAACACTGACTGGGGGTGGCGACCAGTGAACAATCATGTGTAGCCTACCCACGCGTACATGTGGGCCCTCCATGATCCATGTCACCTGCGGCAAAGTCATGACATGCGCAATGAGGGAAGTGAGGAGAGCTGTCCGCCCCACGCAGAGAAGGTGCATCAGCTCCACAGACCCAGCAGCGAGTCCAGCAGGGGTCACATGTGCAGGGGCAGCTGTGCCTGGTGTGAAGGCACATGCATATAGACAGCACATCGACCAATGTGTAGTCTGCCCGCATCTACAGTCCATCATCATGCGGACATAGGAATTGAACACAGGGCAACACATCTTAGTGGGTGCACCCACCGTGACCAACAATGCGCAATCATCGACGTACCCGCCCTGTGCATGGCCCCCCACCCAATGGAGGCACATCCAGTGCCACCATCCCACACACACAAGCCTTCCACGGAACATGCTGTGTCCAATGGTCAGTACAGAGTCAGCGCCCATCTGGTGGATCCTGAACAGGAGACACATGCACACACATGCCAGCTCCCACTATGTACGTCTGCCACCTGGCACGTGCAATGTAACCTCTCACCTGTGACGTGTGACTGCAAGCACACAGCCGTCTTGGCATGGGGCTGTCAATGTGGACACCTGTCAATGTTTCGGGAGGTGTGATCTGTACAGTGCTGTACATAGGGTGCAGTGCTGACACCTACTACTGTCTCATATCCCCTCGTGCCACAGGTCCCACTTGTTTTGGCCGCTCAGCCTGTGCCCACATCGTCGTCGTCGTGTGCCATACTCATCCAGCCTCGGAAGCAGTTCCATGCTCAGCAGACATTCATGTTGCCGTGGCGTTGCCGCTTGACGAATATGCAGTCAGTCCCCATCAGCACGCCCCGCAAGTCATTGGGGCCTAGATCCCCATGTGCATGCACATGGCAGTGGTCTGTATCACTAGCCATTGCCATTGTTGGGAGACCTGTGTAAGTGTATTGTGGCCGTGCCGTCCCAGCTTGACAGCTGGGCTGTGGCTCATGTGCTTGCTCAGTCATGTCAGTGATGTGTATGCGAAATTGCTATGTGTTGTGTTGCTTTGACATGTGTCCACTGCCATTTTCCCTAGGCGGAGACCGAACATTGACCGCCCATACCAATTGCTGGCGGACATGGACGATACAGAGGTCATTAGGAAGTTTCGGCTGGACAGGCCAACCCTGCATCGACTGTGTGCCATGTTGGAACCCCATCTCCGTCCCCGCAGGGTGTATCCGACAGCTGTCACCCCCACGGCTAAGGTGATGGCCGCCATGCATTTCTTTGCCACTGGGTCATTCCAGCACACAGTGGGCAGTGGAGGAGGGATGTCCCAGCCCATGTTCAGCAAGGTGCTGAGGGATGTACTGGCAGCCATGATGCTGTACCGAAACAGGTACATCCGCTTCCCCAGGACTCGTGAATTGGCGGCAGTGAAGGGTGCATTCTATGCCCTTGGCAGAATCCCACACGTCGTTGGAGCCATTGACTGCACACATGTTGGCCTTGTTCCACCACAGGCCACTGAGCACCTGTACCGCAACAGGAAGCACACGCACTCCCTGAATGTGCAAGTGGTGTGCCTTGCGGACATGGTGATCACCCACGTGTGTGCAAAGTTCCCAGGCTCGGCCCATGACGCACACATAATGCGCAACAGCATCTTGCCTCGACTGATGTCCAATCTGCAACAGGATCGTGGCTGTATTGTCGGTGAGTATGTGGAGTGGTGTAGCGTGCTGGTTGTGCGATGCTGTCCCCTGTCCAGTTGGAATAGCAACGGTTCTCTGTGTCCCTCACACCCAGGTGACTCTGCGTACCCGAATGGGGCATGGCTGCTCAGTCCATTGAGGAATCCTCGCACCCCAGCAGACGATCGCTACAATGAGGCACATGGGAGGACCAGACGTGTGGTCGAGCGTACCTTTGGCCTCCTCAAGTCCAGGTTCAGGTGCCTGGACCGCACCGGGGTGCGCTGGCGTACTCCCACAGAAGGTGTGCCAGATAGTGGTGGCGTGCTGCATGCTGCACAATCTGGCCATTCGGAAGCAGATCCCCCTCATCGTGGATGACGGAGATCAACCAGGGCCCCAGCCCGCAGACCAGGACAGCTCGAGTGAGGAGGACAGCGGAGAGGAGGAAGCTGGTAATGTGCGGCAGCAGCTCATCGCCCACTACTTCACTTGACGGTGAGTGTCCATGTACGACGGCTGATGTGGCTGTATCTGTGCAGGTGTGTGTGTGCTGTGTCAGGGTGGCCGTTTGTTCACTGCGTGCTGTGTGTCAACGCTCCATGGCCAGGGTAGTATGCCACTGTTGGTGGCTGTGGCATTGTGCCCTATTGCTCTGTGCGATGTGTGTACATTGCTTGTAGTTGTTGACATGTACTGTGTGATGGGTGTGTGACACACTCATTGAATGTGCTCCTGTTCTGTCTCCCACCCCTAGGTCCCTACAGGCCCTCCGGTTCCATTGCCATGCCACGCATCAGGTGCCTTTCCACCCAAGGTGGCCGTTGTATTCCGTACAAATAAAACACAGGGCACAAACAGCAGTTTGTGTAAGAGGTGCATTTATTTCAAACTGTGACATGTGATTGTGTGTAAGGTGATGACAAAAGTGGTGCGTGCAGTGACAATGAGCTGTCGGTCATGGCTGCGTGATGCTCAGGGTGTACCCACTGGTTCTATGTCCATAGTCCAACACACACATGCCATCCAGATGGCTGTGTGGAGTGGGATCGTAGTCCAAGTCAATGCAGTGGGTGGTCAAGGAAGGCTGGCTGGCTGCCTCACTTGCGTCTGGAGCATGCGAAGTCCTCCCGGGAGATCTGTTTCCACTTCGGACGGCCCCTTCCACGTTTGCGAGGGGGTGCCTGCTTGCGACATGCTGGTGGTTGAGGTGTGCTCACTGGCTGTGGACGCAGGGGAACTGGACACTGCTGCTCGACCCTGCGCCCCGGCAGGTGGTGGCGGAGGGGGAGCTGCTGTCCCTGGCTGTGACCTCACCACCAGCTGGCCCATGAGGTCCACGAGTTGGCCCATACGGGCGTCCATGGACCTCAGCACCCCCAGCACCTCACGCGTGTCTGTAGCTGACCTGGCCCATTGTCCTTGGGCCTCTTCATAGGCCCCAAGGACTCTGGCCATTTGAGGCAGGGCATGGCTCCCAGGGGAGGCTGGCGTTTCCCTGACCCTGCTCCTCCTACCAGTCCTGCTGCCACCGGCCTGCCCACTAGCCACATTGCTCACCACGGTCCTCGCTGTGGCTCCCAGGGTGGATCCAGTCGGCCGGGCCACCACCTGCGCTGGGGCTGGTGCCAGCGAAGACGTGGTGGTGGTGGCGGCGGTGGTGGTCGGTGCGGCGATGGTGGCGGTTGCGGCAGTGGTAGTGGCCGCAATGACCGTGGGTGTGGCCGCAATGACCGTGGGTGTGGCCGCAACGACAGTGGCAGCAGGGGGCTGGGAATGTTCAGCAGCCCTGGATGATGGGTTGGTGGGTAGGAGGGGTCCTGGGGAGCGGCTGGGCCCTGCCACACCAGATGGGCCTGCTTGGTGGTCCGTGTCCGAAGAGGAGGACAGATCCTCCACATCCGTGTGTCCTCGTTGGGGGCTTGTAGGCTGGCTGTGCTGGCTGCTGTCTCCATCCCCAGCATCCAGCAGTTCGTCACCTGTGGAGAGAATGAGATTTGTTATTGTGTTGCACCTGGCGAAGTATGTATTTGTCGTCTGACATTAACAGTTCGTGCAATCTCGTACATGGGTTTCCCGGAGGCGTGTGTGTGGCTGTACCATTTGTAGTTGTGTGTGCTTGGCAATGGGACTGTGTGCTGTGCACATGTGGCATGGGACGGATTGGCCATGCCGATGGGTGTGTTGCTGTGCCCCTACTTATTGTGACTCTGGTGTATGCGGGCTCCTGGCCCATCCTGGGTCTGGTTTGTACTTTGCTTTTGGTGTTCAAATGGGACGCTTAGGAACGCATATGGCAACATGGGGGCCATGCCCCAGATTCGCATTTGGGAGGGAATATGCTTTTGGGGCTCAAATGGAACGCTTAGGAACGCATATGGCAACATGGGGGCCATGCCCCAGATTAGCATTTGGGAGGGAAAATGCTTTTGGGGTTCAAATGGAACGCTTAGGAACGCATATGGCAACATGGGGGCCATGCCCCTGATTCGCATTTGGGAGGGAATATGCTTTTGGGGTACATGCTGTGAGCCATGGGTGCCGAACGTGACATGTGTTGTGGCAGCATGACAGTGCATGGTCTGAGGTGTGTGCATGCCTGACATGGCCTGCATATTTGCTGTCTGTTGTGATTACTGGACATGGCATTGGACGCATCGTTATGAGTGAGTGATGGTTGTGTGCCAGCCAACGTATTGCAGTTGTCCCATCTCCTTGGTGTGCTGCCCTGTGCCATGTGCATCACTGCAGTGCTCGTGGGGGGTGTGGCCCATGTTGTGTGTTGTTGCTCACAGTGTGGCGTGCGCTTCATTGACTTCTGGCACATGGTTGGTCATGGGCATGTATCTTAGCGTGACTGCTGTATGTGTGGCAGCTGTGCGGATGACATGCCTTTCATGAGACTGGGGCTGACGGATGGGATGGATGGTATGTTGTATGTGCATGGTGTGTCTGTGTGTTTGATGGGTTCAGTGGTGTTCGTGTGCATTTCTGTTGTTCCGCTCTGTTGCGTCTAGTGTTGTTTGTCTTACATAGGCGTAGTTGTGGGGTGTGTGGTTGACAGGCAGTAGGGGCTACATGGACAGGACTTCAATGGTGTTTCGGTTGTGTGTGATGAGTTGCACAGTGGCTGCCGTGTGGTACTATATTCAGTGTGGCTTGTGCATGCAGACGTGGCTCCTTGGGTGTTGCTGTGTCTGTGATGGGTCATGTGAGGTGTGAGTCTGTGGTTCATGTCCGTGTGCACATTGTTCACTTGTTCGTGACGGTGGGCGGTGCTGCGTGTTCGTCTGCTACGTGACATGTCCCATGTGTTGGTCGTGTTACGGTCCTCATGCCTCCAGTAATCCAGCCCTGTCCAGTTTCCCACCTGCAGGTTGTTCGGGCGTGCACTGTACTGGATGCCACATGGTTCTAAGCGGGGGTGCTCCATGTTGCAGGTCTGTGGGGGTGGGGGGTGTTGTGGGTCGTGGTGGTGGCTGGACACCCACTGACACCGATTGCTGTGGACCGTGATGTCTACCTTTCGGCTGTCGTTGTGCACTGCGGTGGCTGACACGTGGCTGTGGGGTGTGGGGGATGCTCCTCCTTGCTGTGCTGTGGGACTAGGGGCCTGGTGTGTGTTGTACTTGGGCTGTCCACCCTCCCACCCACTGCACTTTGTGTTCCTGCCACTTACCTGTTACTTGTCGGTTAGTGCAGCTGTGGCGGACACATGGGTGTGGTGGGTGCTCGTTGTGGCGCTTCTGGCATATTTGGGGACCTGTTGGTGGTTACGTGGCTGGCTGAGTGTACACATGTCCCCACGCATCTTACAGTTGTTCTGTTTGGGCTGTGTGTGGTGGTGTCTGTTGCATGTGTGTGTGATGTGTTGTGTATTGTGTGCTGGACATGGGGGTGTTTGTCCCTGGGAGCTGTGGCATGGTGGTAGTGCATGTGAGTACATAGCGGTGTGCTGGTATACATTAGTTTGTACTTACCAGCCTCCACTCCCCCTGCTAATCCGGCGAGGATCTCGGGATGTATGATGACTCGCACCTTCTCCTCCCACGCTTTGAAGGTCTTGAAGAGCGCGGGATTCCCTCCGCCAGTGACGGCTGCCAGCTCTCTGTTCCTGGTCTCCTTCTTCTTGACCATGCTCTTGACGTCATTCCACCGTTTGTTTATTTCGACTCTGTTCCTGGGCAGGGTCCCGACTGCATTGACCTGGTCTACGATCCGGTTCCACATTCTGTTTCTGGTGGCTAGTGGTGTGTGCTGGACCATGTTCCCATAGATTTGTGGGTGCACCTTGATGATCTCGTCGACCATGACCGTCAGCTCAATGGGCGTGAACTTGGGCATTCTTTGTGGTGCCATGGTGTTTGTGGTGCTGGTGCAGTGTGTGTTGTGTAATGTGCAGGGGGTTTGTGGTGCCGGTGTTTGGTGGTGGTGGTGGTGGTGGTGGTGGTTGTGATGTGTGCGTTTCTGTGGTGTGCTGCTGTCCTTGCTGTGTCACTGTGTCCTCTCCTCTCCTCTCTAGTTTGCAATGTTGCAAGGGGTTGTGGTCTGTGGGAGTGCTGCTTTTGTACTTACCTATGTGGGTGTGTCCTCATGGTCTGTTGTTTTCAGGTGTGTTGTGTCTGGGGTTCTGGCCTTTGTAGTTTTTGTTTGTCCAGGGGGTGTTTTCGGGATGTGTACTGTGCTTGTGTATTTGTGCGTGCCTTGCTGTGTGGACTTGTTGGCCATGTTGTGTGCGATTGTTTTTGTCAGCGGATGGTTTCTGTGCAGGGACGTGGGCGCCATGGCTTCTGCCGTGTCGATTCTCATCGGCGTTGTTTGCGCTGGCGGGCGGTATATTTGTAGTTTTCCCGCGCTCATGGCGGTGCGATCGTAATCTCACGTGCGGTGTGTCGGCCGTGAGGGCGGGCGGTTTTGTGTTGTCGTGCGTGTTTCCGTCCGTGGCGGGCGGTTTGACTCCGACTCGGACGATGGCGGGCGGTATTTTGTGTGATTTTTCCGCCGATGGCGGTTTTCGGTTTGTGTAATCGTAATGGCGTGGTCGGTGTTCAGACGGTGTGTGCGGGCGGATTTTTGCCGCTTCCATGCCTGGCGGATTTTTTTACGCCGGGTATCGTAATGGGCCCCTACAATTGTTATATTATTTGTTTAAATGTATTAATAATTTTATGGGCATTGTAAAATTATAATAATAAATATTATTAAACAAATAATATTTAATATTATAATTCCATATATTTAAATGTGACATACATGTATTTTAAAATTGTTTTATTTTTTTATATTAAAAACTTTACTTTATAAAACAAATGTATACAAATTAAACAATGTAATAATTATTAATATTAATATTTCATATATTATTATTAATTAAAAAGTATTATTATTTCTTTAAAAAATGTAACTAAATGTATATATAAAAATTATATTATAAAATTGTTAAAACTGTTATATTTGTAAAATGTTACGAATATATGTATTATATTAAAAAACTGTTAACAATACCAAACTAAAATTAACAACTGTTATAAATAAATATTTTATTTTTCAAATGTATATTAAAAAATGTGAAACTACAATATCTGATATTGCAAAGTTTACACAACTGTTTAAATAAAAAGTACAAATGTTATAAAATGTTTTTTCAGTAATTTTTACATGTAAAAATGTACATATGTACAAACTATATTATTTTTATCAAATAAATATGATTTCCTATCTCTATGTATTTGTTTATCTTATATGTTGTTAATACAAAATATATTTCTTATTCATTTCAAAATATTTTACAATAAATAAACATCAATAAAGAAATTAAAATGTCTAATTTATTGTCTACCATTTTATTAATGTTACATTTAATGTTACATATTAATTTTATTTTTAATAAATATACTGTGTAAAATATTATCTTTTCATTAAGTATATCTACAATGTTAATTTTTTACATGCACAACTCTCTTTTAATATTACACTACTTTAAACAATATTTTTTTTTTTTATTACATATTAAAACACATTTAGATAAATTATTATTCCCACTTCAGTTACCATAAATACAGGATAGGTGCTGGACAGTAATCTTAATTAATTTACTATTGGCACTCCAGGCAATATTAACACAGGGTAGGTGCTGGACGCTATACTTAATTAATTTACTATTCCAACTCCAGTTAGTATTAATTAGAGGTAGGTGCTGGGCACTAAATTTAATTAATTTACTATTCCCACTCCAGTTAGTATTTATTAAGGGTAGGTGCTGGACACTTAGGGCCTGATTCCGATGCGGTTAGGAAAGCATTCCCACCTAGGGCCCGATTCCGATGCGGTTAGGAAGGCCTCCTAATGGCATTTGCTCCTTCCAAATCGGATCGGGAACGTGTCTTCCCAACCGAGGGCCAGATTGCGATGCGGTTAGGAACATAGGTCCCATAGAAGTCAATGGGAGTCCAACCAAATCGTATCTGGAAGCATCCGGATGCATCATACTCGGTCGGTCGGACTCTCCCGATCCGAGTCGGTCGGTAACCATTTCCAAACCGATTCGATCTGGAAGATTTCCTAACCGCATCAGAATCGGGACCTAAACTTAATTAATTTACTATTCCCACTCCAGTTAGTATTAATTAGGGGTAGGTGCTGGACACTAAATTTAATTAATTTACTATTCCCACTCCAGTTAGTATTTATTAGGGGTAGGTGCTGGACACTAAACTTATTTAATTTACTATTCCCACTCCAGTTAGTATTAATTAGGGGTAGGTGCTGGACACTAAACTTAATTAATTTACTGTTCCCACTCCACTTAGGGCCTGATTCTGATGCGGTTAGGAAAGCATTCCCACCTAGGGCCTGATTCTAATGTGGTTAGGAAGGCCTCCTAACGGCATTTGTTCCTTCCAAATCGGATCGGGAACGTGTCTTCCCGACCGAGGGCCCAATTATGATGCAGTTAGGAACATATGCTCCCACTGAAGTCAATGGGAGTCCAACCAAATCTTATCTGGAAGCATACAGATCCATCGTACTCCGCCGGTCGGACTCTCCCGATCTGAGTGGGTCGGAAACCATTTCCCAACCGATTCGGTCGGGAAGCTTTCCCAACCCGCATCAGAATCGGGCCCTTAGTATTAATTCTGGGTAGGTGCAGGACACTAAACTTAAATAATTTACTATTCCCACTCCAGTTAGTATTAATTCAGGGTAGTTGCTGGACACTAAACTTAATTAATTTACTATTGCAACCCCAGTTAATATTAATTTGGTGTAGGTGCTGGACAATAAACTTAAATAATTTACTATTCCCACTCCAGTTACTATTAATACAGAGTAAGTGCTGGACACTAAAATTATTTAATTTACTATTCCAACTCCAGTTAATATTAATTAGGGGTAGGTGCTGGACACTAAACTTAATTAATTTATTATTCCCATTCCAGTTAGTATTAATTCAGGGTAAATGCTGGACACTAAAATTATTTAATTTACT
Organism: Calotriton arnoldi; assembly: GCA_963921515.1. Classification (NCBI taxonomy): domain Eukaryota; kingdom Metazoa; phylum Chordata; class Amphibia; order Caudata; family Salamandridae; genus Calotriton; species Calotriton arnoldi. The sequence continues at coordinate 22,617 of CAWUFW010026374.1, forward strand.
ATTCCCACTCCAGTTAGTATTAATTAGGGGTAGGTGCTGGGCACTAAACCTAATGAATTTACTATTCCCACTCGAGTTAGTATTAATTAGGGGTAGGTGCTCGACACTAAACTTAAATAATTTACTATTCCCACTCAAGTTGCTATTAATTCAGAGTAAATGCTGGACACTAAAATTATTTAATTTACTATTCCCACTCCAGTTAGTATGAATTACGGGTAGGTGCTGGACACTAAACTGAAGTAATTTACTATTCCCACTCCAGTTACTATTAATTAGGGGTAGGTGCTGGACACTAAGGGGCCGATTCCGATTCAGGCCGGAAATCACTCCGACCGAGCCGGACCCGGAGGGATTTCCGACCGAATCGGACTCTGGCAGTCCGACAGAACGAGTACAATGCGCACGCATGCAATCGGACTCGAGTCGGTCGGACTCCCATTGAAGTCAATGGGAGCCGGACGTACAACGCGTACGCGGGCTCCCATTGACTCAATGGGTGCGAGGCGAACAAGGGCGCCCCCTACAGCGGGTACGCGTCGATGCGAATCGCGCCATACATGCACAGGTAGGGGGGACCCATGGGTCCCCCCTGTGTGCGACTCGCGCGGCTACGCGTACAGGGGGGTCCGACACGGACCCCCAAAGTCCGGCTCCGACTGCTCTTTCGAGTCGGACGGTGGGAGTCGGTCAGACTGCTCGCGGCGCGCACCGTACTTGCCCGGCCGGGGAACGTCTCCATTGCGCGGTGCGAGTCGTGTCCGTGCGAGTCGGTCGGAGCGGTTCAGACCCGCGTACAAGTCGGTCGGCGATTTCGCGTGCGCTCGCATCGTACTCGCTCGGCCGGACGCACGTACGAATCGGTCGGGAAAGAGGGCTCCGAATCGGATCCGGTTAAGCCGAATCCGATTCGGTGCCCTACCGGCCGAGATCGGAATCGGCCCCTTAGGGCCTGATTCTGATGCGGTTAGGAAAGCATTCCCACCTAGGGCCTGATTCTGATGCGGTTAGGAAGGCCTCCTAATGGCATTTGCTCCTTCCAAATCGGATCGGGAACGTGTCTTCCCGACCCAGGGCCCAATTATGATGCGGTTAGGAACATATGCTCCCATTGAAGTCAATGGGAGTCCAACCAAATCGTATCTGGAAGCATCCGGATGCATCGTACTCCGTCGGTCGGACTCTCCCGATCCGAGTGGGTTGGAAACCATTTCCAAACCGATTCGGTCGGGAGGCTTTCCAACCCGCATCAGAATGAGGCCCTAAACTTAAATAATGTACTATTCCCACTCCAGTTAATATTAATTCGGGGTAGGTGCTGGACACTAAAATTATTTAATTTACTATTCCCACTCCAGTTAGTATTAATTAGGTGTAGGTGCTGGACACTAAACTTAATTAATGTACTATTCCCACTCCAGTTAGTATTATTTAGGGGTAGGTGCTGGACACTAAACTTAAATAATGTACTATTCCCACTCCATTTACTATTAATTCAGAGTAAATCCTGGACACTAAAATTATTTAATTGACTATTCCCACTCCAGTTAGTATTAATTAGGGGTAGGTGCTGGACACTAAACTTAAGTAATTTACTATTCCCACTCCAGTTATTATTAATTAGGAGTAGGTGCTGGACTCTAAACTTAATTAATTTACTATTCCCACTCCAGTTAATATTAATTAGGGGTAGATGCTGGCCATAAACTTAATTCTTTTACTAGTCCCACTCCAGTTAGTATTAATTAAAGGTAGGTGCTGGACACTAAACTTAAATAATTTACTATTCCCACTCCAGTTAATATTAATTAGGGGTAGCTGCTGGACACTAAACTTAATTTTTTTACTATTCCCACTCCAGTTAGTTTTAATTCTGGGTAGGTGCTGGACACTAAAATTAATTAATTTACTATTCCCACTCCAGTTAGTATTAATTAGGGGTAGGTGCTGGACACTAAACTTAATTAATGTATTATTCCCACTCCAGTTAGTATTAATTAGAGGTAGGTGCTGGACACTAAACTTAAATAATTTACTATTCCAACTCCAGTTAATATTAATTCAGGGTAGGTGCTGGACAATTAAATTATTTAATTCACTATTCCCACTCCAATTAGTATTAATTAGGGGTAGGTGCTGGACCTTAAACTTAATTAATTTACTATTCCCACTCCAGTTAGTATTAATTAGGGGTAGGTGGTGGACAATAAACTTAATTAACTTACTATTCCCACTCCAATTAGTATTAATTCAGGGTAAGTGCTGGACTCTAAAATTATTTAATTTACTATTCCCACTCCAGTTAGTATTTATTAGGGGTAGATGCTGGACACTAAACTTAATTAATTTAATTTTCCAAATCCAGTTAATATTAATTCAGGGTAAGTGCTGGACACTAAAATTATTTAATTGACTATTCCCACTCCAGTTAGTATTAATTAGGGGTAGGTGCTGGACACTAAACTTAATTAATTAACTATTCCCACTCCAGTTTAGTATTAATTAAGGGTAGGTGCTGCAAACTAAACTTTATTAATTTACTATTGCCACTCCATATACTATTAATTACAGGTAGGTGATGGACACTAACATTAATTAATTAACTATATCCACAGAAATCACTGTAAATTAAAAGGAGTTGCCACACCTTTGACATATATATTTTTGTTTTCATATTAAAATTAATATAATATGACTAAATACACTATGCATAACATTCCAAATATTTGACAACACCTATAATAAATTACTACACTATATAATTGAATGCATTTTTTTTATATGGTATAAATGTAAAATATTAATTTTTTAGGTAATATTTAAATATTAATATATTTTACTAAATTTTTAATTTCACATATAAATAATATAATATCTAATTTGTAATTTTTAAAACAGAAATTATATTTTTGATTGAAAATTACAAACATTTTCACTATATTTTTAATTTAATTTTTAAATTCTTATCAAATGAAATATTAAATAATTTTCAAATATAATACCACTTTTTTAAACTTCTTAAAATGTATTAATTATTAATATTTAAATAAAGATAAATATTAATTGATCAAAAATTTACACTGTAAACACATAATTTCGTGAAATGTTTGTAAATAATAATTATTTTTTCTATTTTTTTAAACATTTTTAATAAATGTATAAAACAGTAACCAACATTACATCCTATAAACACAACTCCAAAATTATAAAACAATACATGCAATATACAACTATAATATAACCAAATTTGAATATATAAACGTCAAATATTTATTACATTTCATTTAATAATTTATAAAACACTCCCCACCCTTATCCCCTATAAACCCAACATCCCACTACTAAAATTTTTTTATCAAAGTTCAAAAATTATCTTTTCTAAATTATAAAATTTAATTTTGAATTTAGTATAAATTTAAATTAATTATTTTAAAACACTCCCCACCCTTATCCCCTATAAACCCAACATCCCGCTCCTAAAAATTATTTTTCTAAATTCAAAATTAATATTTAAAATTATAAATTTAAATTTCGAATTTATTAAAATTAAAATCAATTATTTTAAAACACGCCCCACCCTTATCCCCTATAAACCCAACATCCCGCTCCCAGAAAATATTTTTCTAAATTCGAAATTAATATTTATAAATTATAAATTTAAATTTTGAATTTATTAAAATTAAAATCAATTATTTTAAAACACTCCCCACCCTTATCCCCTCTAATCCCAACATCCCGCTCCTAAAAAATATTTTCAAATTGAATTTTTTATAACATTAACTAACTATAATTAAACTACAAACAAACTACAAATACATTAAAAAATAGTACAAAAACGATATTTTAACATAACGATATTTTAACAGTCGACATTACATACTTCGATATTTTAAACAACACTTAAAATCGATATTTTTAACATCCATATACATAACATTGATATTTAGTACTATCGATATACTAAAGTCGATATTTATGTATGTCGATATGAAAATTTCGATATTATGTCTACTTACCGTTGCTTCTGTGTTTAGTCCATGGTTACACAGTGTTGAAATTTGTGCACCAATTCTATTTAAATAGTTTACACTACTTTAGTGAATGTCAGTAGTGCATCTTGTGTCTAGGACATTCGTCTTAGTTTTCTCTTTCGTTTTGAACAGGGTGGCCGGGCAGAGCCTCCCGACAGGGTGCACACTTTTAGAAATCTACTCTGTTTCATTGGTTTACATTTTGCCATATTTCTGTTTACTCTGAGTGCAACCCAGCTGTCTTCTCGTTTTTCTACTTTTAGAAAGTTGGCATTTTCTTGTCCCATCCATTTGGTATCTGCTGCCTTTATTCTGGTTCACATGACTAGGTGCAGTTTACAGTTGGCCTTTATGTATTGCTCCCAGACAGTGAGAAAAGGAAAGCTAGATGTCGGTAGGATGGACCAATCTGAGTTAACGAGGAAGAGGCGCTTTTACCTACTACATTAGAAAGACCCTGCCTGAGCACTCTCATGAAGGGGTTTGACACTAGTCTATTGTGACCCCAGACAATATGAGGCCAGGGCAGGGAAGCAGGAAATTCAGAGCACATAGGTATGGAAACCTATTGAAGCTTCTCCTACTTCAAAGTGGGCACCAGGTATAAATATTGGACCTCAAACCACAATTCTTCAGTACACATCTGTACATGGTGAAGACTCAGGAGAAGGACTGCTGGGCCGCGCTGCTGCAAGAAGGACTGCCACTCTGCTGCACTGCTATGATACCCTACTGCCCTCCTGCTTGAGTGAAAGTCTGGACTTGCATCTTGATCCCAGGACCACCAGAGTGAATCCTAGGTCTAGTAAATCAGACACCTCAGGGAGATAACAGTCTTCCTCCAACTTCTACCGAGCTGGAGTCTTACCCTCCCAGGTGGTGACACTCCTGTCCTGGACACTTAGGGGCTGATTCCGATTCGGGCCGGAAAACATACCGACCGACTCGGTACGGGAATGTTGTCCGACCGACACGTACCGGCGCTGCCCGACCCGCGTAGTACAATGAAATGCATGTGAATCATGACCGACTCGTACGGAACACAAGCCGAACGACCGAACCGGACGGAAACAAGCTATCCAGCCGGGAAACCACGCGAATCGAACCGACCGACACGCACCAGGAATGAACCCGAACGAAACGTATCCGCGAACTCCGACCCGCGCAGTACGATGCAATGCGTGGAAAACTAGACCGAGTCGCACGGACCTCAAGCCGTACGACCGACACGCATACAAAAGCCAGCCGAAGGAAGCCAATACTCGGCGACCGACGCGTACGCCGCACAATAAACCTAGCAGAAACACAGCGTAAACGACTCGGAGAAGCTCGCACGAGACAACTGCAGCGTCCTACTCGGTCAGAAGAACGTCTCCTACATGCACAAAAAATACAAAGGAAAAAATAAAAAAAGGCCCAAACAAGCAATGACAAAGTCAATAAATACAGGGAAAAAAAACATGGAACAAGGACACACCCCCAACTCCACCTATATAAAGGCCACAAATCCCTACCATGATCCTTTGCAAATTCAACTGACCTACCAGCACAGAACACCATCACACAGCAACCACAGACACACTCACAGCTCATCCATCACACAAGCCACACACCATTAGCACCTCAACAAATAGCACCCTCACATACACCCAGCAAAACCTACACTCACACACCCTCACCTGCACACACACACACACATCAATCACCACCACCACCCATCACCATGCCCCCAAAGAAGAATCCAAAGTTCCTAGACAGTGAATTGGAAGTCCTGGCAGATGAGATCCTCAGGGTAGAGCCACAGTTGTTTGGTACATTGGTACAACAGACCCCCATATCGCAGAAAACCAAGATGTGGGAGAGGATCGTTGACAGGGTCAACGCACAATCACCATGTTTGCGCACAAAGGAAGACATCCAGAACAGGTGGTATGATGTGCGCAGGAGGGTCAGGGACCTACTAAAGAAGGATTACATCGTGAGTCAGCGCAGCGGCAGTGGCCCTCCTGCCAAACCACTATACCTCAGGCCCTGGGAGGAGAAGGTGCGGGCCATCCTACCACCAGTGAGCGTATATGGACTGTCAAACATCCCAGAGCCTGGTGAGTACACAACTAATATACACAATATTGTGTGACAATATACACACATCACTGTCAAGGGGATAGTCAAACCATGCACCCTTAGCAAATCCACAGCAACAAAAAGATAATCACCCCAAGATTTGTCTGTCAGTCAGATAAACACAATACATGCCATCTCATAGTGATATGTAACTGTGTCATGATATGTACAAACCTAACTACAAATACAGCAAGGCAGTGGCACAAATATAACCAACAAACACAGTTAGACATTTTGCCACCACTAGAACACCACCTCACAGGGAAGCTCACTGAAAGAAAGGAATTCTGTGTATGCTGGTGAAGTCAGTGTAGCCAATAGCATGATGGGAGTTGTAGTGACAGATATTGGTCACACTCACAATTGGCCCATCAACACCACTCTGAACCATGCTCACATCACAGGGAGTGGAAAACAACTGACAAGATGGCTGACACTGGGTACTGCTGTGGGGAGCACAAGGCCCTGCTGGGAACTGTGCAACAACCAACAGCAGGACACCAATGACTGACATCCTGAAAGCCAACTTGCACTCCCTGCAATGGAAGCATGTTCCATGGTGGGATATCTGGCTGGATGGGAAGGAGGACTGACAGCTCTGACCATAGTTACAAGCAGCTTTTCTCACACACACCCTTAACACAAACTCCACACAACTCACCTGGAAGAATGCAATGCCTCACACTCTAATTAAATATCCCACAAAGAACCACCACCCTGGGTTATGCTGTGTGAAGCACAGGGACACTCTTGGGACTTGTAGCCAAACAAACGCCAGGACAACACTGTCAGCCATCCTGTCAGCACAGGCACACTACCCCACAGGGAAGCAGAGTCAAAAGGAAGGAAGTATGGCCATGCTGGGAAGGGGGGTGTAGGCAATAGAATGATGGGAGTGGTAGTCACAGCTCAACATCCCCCACCCACATGGCCCGGCAAGCTCACACTGAAGCATGCACACCTCACAGGCAGTGAAAAGCCACTTCAAAGATGTCTGACGCTGGCCTCAGCTGTGGGGAGCACAAGGCCCTGCTGGGAACTGGGCACCAACAAACAACAGGACCACACTGTCAGCCATCTTGCCATTGCTGTCACACTCACACACAGTGAAGTCCACTCAAAAGGAAGGAAGTATGGGCATGCTGGGAAGGTGGGTGTAGTCAATAGCATGATGGGAGTGGTAGTCACAGCTCAACATCCCCCACCCACATGGCCCAGCAAGCTCACACTGAAGCATGCACACCTCACAGGGAGTGAAAAGCCACTTCAAAGATGTCTGACACTGGCCTCATCTGTGGGGAGCACAAGGCCCTGCTGGGAACTGTGCAACAACCAACAGCAGGACACCACTGACTAACAACCTGAGAGTCAACCTGCACACACTGCAAGGGTGGCATGCTTCATGGTGGGATAACTGGGCTGGGGGGAGAAGGACGGCCGGATGTCAACCAAATACCACCAATGCTGGCCATGCACACACCTCAACATTCACATTGAAAAGCTTCAGGTTGGCAGGGCAATGTGCTACACCAATATCAACCTCTGACTGTGACAACTGAGGACAATGCAATGTACAGGCCCGCATCCAGAGGTACAGTCACAACTGTCAGGTGTGTGAACCATTGATGCCCGTAGAAACATAACATACATTGTGTGTCTCTTCCAAAAAACAGGTGATGATGGGGACACAGCAGCAGACGATGAGGAGTCCCTGTCCCAGGCTCTGGGAGACACTGAGCTCACTGGTGTGGAACAGCCTCTGCACTCCTCGGATGGCGAAGACCTACCTGGCCCCTCCAGTGTGAGTCATCATGCAGCACCAGCAGGACCAACATCTGCACCCCCTGCACCCACCCCTCCAACAACTGCCAACACACAGACCACCCCTGCCAACACGGACAGACCAAGGACCACTGATGACAACAGCACAGGGACCCCGGCCCAACGTGGAGCAACGGACAACGACCCCAGTAACAACCCCCAAGTGGGCCTACGGTCACCTGTGCATGCCACCACAGGTCCCGCACGTGTCGCATGGGGTGATGGGAGGGGTGGTAGACATAGGTCGCTGTTTGCAGAGGGGTCTGGACTGCATGATGACCCACAACTGGCACGCATTGCTGAGGCGTACCAGAATAGCACCGGAGAGGTCAGCCAGGTAGTGGGGATCCTCAAGGACATTCAACAGCAGCAGGCTGCCCATCATGCCCGCTTGGACTCACACATGTCCCGTGTGGAGACACACATGTCCCGTGTGGAGACACACATGTCTGGCATGGAGTCCAAGTGGGACACATTGAAAGAACTGACAGCGGTGCATAGGGACATATTGACATGCCTCCGCCAGATTAGCACCAACATGGCCACACCTCCCTGTGTGCCCACATCTGGTGCTGCAACAACTGCAACTGCCACAGGGAGGGAGGATGACTCTGGCGGAGAGTCCTCTGCACCGCAGCAGCCTGCATGTGAGGGTCCCCCCCGAAAGAAGAGGGGTCGTCCGAGGAAGGAAAACTGGAGAGGCCTGCCACTACCACCACCCCAACTCAGGGTGGCCTGGATGCCTGTCACCACTACCATCCACACTCATAGGGGGATGGATGCCTACCACTAACACCACCCATACTCATGGGGGCCTGGATGCCTGCCACTGCCACCACCCCTACTCATGGGGGCCTGGATGCCTGCCACTACCACCACCCCTACTCATGGGGGCCTGGATGCCTGCCACTACCACCACCCCTACTCAGGGGGGCCTGGATGCCTGTCACTACTACCATCCCCACTCATAGGGGGATGGATGCCTACCACTACTACCATCCCCACTCTGGGGGGCCTGGATGCCTGTCACTTCTACCATCCCCACTCATAGGGGGATGAATGCCTACCACTACCACCACCCCTACTCATGGGGGCCTGGATGCCTGTCACTACCACCACCCGTACTCATGGGGGCCTGGATGCCTGCCACTACCACCACCCCTACTCAGGGGGGCCTGGATGCCTGTCACTACTACCATCCACACTCATAGGGGGATGGATGCCTACCACTAACACCACCCCTACTCATGGGGGCCTGGATGCCTGCCACTACCACCACCCCTACTCAGGGGGGCCTGGATGCCTGTCACTACTACCATCCCCACTCATAGGGGGATGGATGCCTACCACTACCACCACCCCCACTCATGGCGGCCTGGATGCCTGTCACTACTACCATCCCCACTCATAGGGGGATGGATGCCTACCACTACCACCACCCCCACTCATGGGGGCCTGGATGCCTGTCACTACTACCATCCCCACTCATAGGGGGATGGATGCCTACCACTAACACCACACCTACTCATGGGGGCCTGGATGCCTGCCACTACCACCACCCCTACTCAGGGGGGCCTGGATGCCTGTCACTACTACCATCCCCACTCATAGGGGGATGGATGCCTACCACTAACACCACCCCTACTCATGGGGGCCTGGATGCCTGCCACCCTACTCATGGGGGCCTGGATGCCTGCCACTACCACCACCCCTACTCATGGGGGCCTGGATGCCTGCCACTACCACCACCCCTACTCAGGGGGGCCTGGATGCCTGTCACTACTACCATCCCCACTCATAGGGGGGTGGATGCATACCACTACTACCATCCCCACTCAGGGGGGCCTGGATGCTTGTCACTACTACCATCCCCACTCATAGGGGGATGGATGCCTACCACTACCACCACCCCTACTCATGGGGGCCTGGATGCCTGCCACTACCACCACCCCTACTCATGGGGGCCTGGATGCCTGCCACTACCACCACCCCTACTCAGGGGGGCCTGGATGCCTGTCACTACTACCATCCCCACTCATAGGGGGATGGATGCCCACCACTAACACCACCCCTACTCATGGGGGCCTGGATGCCTGTCACTACTACCATCCCTACTCATAGGGGGTTGGATGCCTACCACTACCACCACCCCTACTCAGGGTGGCCTGGATGCCTGTCACCACTACCATCCCCACTCATAGGGGGATGGATGCCTACCACTAACACCACCCCTAATCATGGGGGCCTGGATGCCTGTCACTACCACCACCCCTACTCAAGGGGGCCTGGATGCCTGCCACTACCACCACCCCTACTCATGGGGGCCTGGATGCCTGCCACTACCACCACCCCTACTCAGGGGGGCCTGGATGCCTGTCACTACTACCATCCCCACTCATAGGGGGATGGATGCCTACCACTACTACCATCCCCACTCAGGGGGGCCTGGATGCCTGTCACTACTACCATCCCCACTCATAGGGGGATGGATGCCTACCACTACCACCACCCCTACTCATGGGGGCCTGGATGCCTGTCACTACCACCACCCCTACTCATGGGGGCCTGGATGCCTGCCACTACCACCACCCCTACTCAGGGGGGCCTGGATGCCTGTCACTACTACCATCCCCACTCATAGGGGGATGGATGCCTACCACTAACACCACCCCTACTCATGGGGGCCTGGATGCCTGCCACTACCACCACCCCTACTCAGGGGGGCCTGGATGCCTGTCACTACTACCATCCCCACTCATAGGGGGATGGATGCCTACCACTACCACTACTCCCACTCATGGGGGCCTGGATGCCTGTCACTACTACCATCCCCACTCATAGGGGGATGGATGCCTACCACTACCACCACCCCCACTCATGGGGGCCTGGATGCCTGTCACTACTACCATCCCCACTCATAGGGGGATGGATGCCCACCACTAACTCCACCCCTACTCATGGGGGCCTGGATGCCTGCCACTACCACCACCCCTACTCAGGGGGGCCTGGATGCCTGTCACTTCTACCATCCCCACTCATAGGGGGATGGATGCCTACCACTAACACCACCCCTACTCATGGGGGCCTGGATGCCTGCCACTACCACCACCCCTACTAATGGGGGCCTGGATGCCTGCCACTACCACCACCCCTACTCATGGGGGCCTGGATGCCTGCCACTACCACCACCCCTACTCAGGGGGGCCTGGATGCCTGTCACTACTACCATCCCCACTCATAGGGGGATGGATGCCTACCACTACTACCATCCCCACTCAGGGGGGCCTGGATGCCTGTCACTACTACCATCCCCACTCATAGGGTGATGGATGCCTACCACTACCACCACCCCTACTCATGGGGGCCTGGATGCCTGCCACTACCACTACCCCTACTCATGGGGGCCTGGATGCCTGCCACTACCACCACCCCTACTCAGGGGGGCCTGGATGCCTGTCACTACTACCATCCCCACTCATAGGGGGATGGATGCCCACCACTAACACCACCCCTACTCATGGGGGCCTGGATGCCTGTCACTACTACCATCCCCACTCATAGGGGTTGGATGCCTACCACTACCACCACCCCTACTTATGGGGGCCTGGATGCCTACCACCCACACCACCCCTACTCATGGGA